>WBMW01002169.1:148862-160121 GCA_013396635.1 Penelope pileata | reverse complement strand
AGAAAAGTACAGCTATTTGACTCTGCACATCACAGTAAAGAGGTCAGAAGTAAAATAAATCCCAACAAGAGGATTCAAAGGGTGAATAATTATTTGAAGTTCACCTGATATGAAAGAATTCCAATGTTTTGCCAAGTACAGTCATACAACCACCAGTAAACTGATCTGAACAACAACTAAAACCCATTCTGCACTTCAAAACATACCCAGGACGTAAAATTACATTATTATTCTGAAAATACAGTAGTGAAAGTAAATTCTCTGTGGACATTCTGTGTCAAAGCCATAAAACCAAAGTCCATAAAAAGATAAATTTCCCCAACTTATAATTTATACAGCCTATCTATACCACATGCCCAATTTTTTATGCTTGAATAAACTCACCTTTAAGAAATCTAGAAAGGCAGGTTTGGTGGCACACGTTTTCTTAAGAATTCCCACTGCTGTACTGAAGTTGTTCACATATTCACTGTATGCATCCAACACCATAGATTTTGAAAACTGAAAACATAAAAAGGTAAACCTTAACTAAAAGCCCAAAAGACACCTGTAAGCATCATTATTTAGAACCCTGACAGATTAAGGACTAGTTTTGTTTGGTGCTAAAGGCATCAGCGTAGTGCTGGATCTACAGAAACAACGATGCCCAAAGTAACTTTTCTGCAAAACACAGGCTGGAAACCTAAAGATGTAGCAGCAGTGAATTACAAGATGTAAATTCAGAGAAATAGCTTCATCTTGGCTACAATACTAGGACAGAGCCTGGGGACACTGAGTAATCAAGAGGCCTCCACTAAGAGTCAAAGCAGCTGGTAGGATCCATGACCCACAATGGTAATGCACTGCTGCCCACCTTCCAGACTTTGATGAACAAGCAAAGTTCCAAAGCCTACATGCCCCATCTTCAGCTGGTATTTATCAGGAAAGTAGATGTTGTGGCTTGCAAACTGCCATGTGAAGGGAAAGATCACTGCCCTTTGCCTACTTAGTATAGATTATCCCTCTCTTCTGCAGAGCTAGTCTAATTAATATGCCCTAATTTGCTCCAGTCAAAACAACACAGATCACATTTAAAGAGAAAATGTGTAGTAAAGATTTTCAATTTTCACTGAAATGAGGTCAAAGTGCTCTAAAATGCAGATCCCAGCTCTCTTTCAGACAAAAGGAAAGGGTGGTAATATCCAGCAGCTAGGAGGTAACAAAGCAAAATACTCAAACAAGTAAGGTAGGTTGCCTTTTCCAACCACTTACTCTGGGAATTATGTCTTTCTGTTAAACAAGGCAAATTTTCTGTTTCCTCTAATTCAAACCAGTGGCTAGTTCAGTCCTTCACTGGATGGACTTCCATTAAGGGTTTTACAAATACCCCTTACCTGTGCTCCAAATTCAAATTCAGTTCTAATTCAGAAATTTAGGACATCACCTTCTGTGTTTTTTTTTTTTTTCCCCCCAACAAATATGCTAAGTCCCATGTATATAAAACTACTTGCATTTTAAGAGACATTGAGTTTCCATCTCACCCCAGTTTTGGTGAGTTTCTGAATTTATCTCCTCTAAAAAGAAGCCGTTGACTATCTCAAAGCCTGAAAATTTTAGCTACAATCTTTTCTCATCTGCTAAGCAAGCTGAAGACACATGTTGGTGTCAGCTTCCTTACCAGAATGGTACATACATATTCTGACAGTTGCTGCAGGCATTGAAGATCATGGGAATAAAATGGTCAAGTCAGACAGAAAGATATGATTGAATAACAATTCCAAAACAAAAATAGATTATCTGTTCAGATGCATTTGCTTACTGAAGCAACAAAGACATCACCAATCATTTCAACAGAATCCCACTCAGATACACGACTCGCCAGAGCTATTTGAAACATTGAATGGCACTGAAGAATTTCTTTAATTCGATAGAAGACCATTTTGAGTTTTCTTTCACTCAGCAATTTTGGTTCCATTTCTGAAAGGGGCTTCTCATATTGCTGTGAAAAAAGATGCAGAAATAGATTAAAATCAGCTAAATAAAATGAGGTCTTTTACACACAGGCAAAAAGAAAAAAAACCCACAAAATCAACTTATGTAACAATATATACATATAAAATCTTTCTAAACATTTGGCATAAAGCATCTGCAGCAAAGTCTGTGAGGCACACTACAGATTCTTTAAGGATTTGATTAATTTTCATATTTTCAAATCATAAAATACAAAAGTTAACGTACCTCCAAGATTCTTTTCAGAGCATCCACATAATTCTTTTCACTATCAACCACAGAGCCCAAAATATATCTTCTCACAACCTGTTGAGGAAACAAAGTTTTCTCTGAGACCCCAATCGGACATGTTCATCATAACTGGGAATGTTCATGACAAAATTCTCACATTAATAAAAAGCAAGAAACACAAAGTAATACTGGCACTGCCATAAAATAAATACCATATTTCTTCAAGAGTCATTAAAATTATTATTATTATAAAATTATTATTAAGGCAACAACAGTTGCTGTAAGCCTATATAGTCTTTGCTGACTGTTCCAGCTCCAAACTTTAATTCTGAAACATTTCAATTGTAGATGTATGAATTTAGAAATTGACATAGATAACAACAGGTAAAGACAGTGTTGGCTGTTTCAGTAAATTGCTGCAATAAAACAAGTTACCGGTATTCAAAATCAGTATTCAAGCAGAATTCCCTCCTTCTATTTTTATTTTCTTCATGTTATATAACCTTTACAGGACTAATTTGAAGGACAAATAAACAAAAATTAATTGCCTTTTTAAGGTAAAGCCAAATAAACTGTAGCACTGAGAAAATATCTAAGTAAGGATTTGGGCTGAATTGGGAGAGGGTGGCAATATTACCACGCCCAAGTGAAAACCTTATTTACATTCACACCAATTGACACAATTGGAAAAGTTTCAAGAAATACTACCATATTTCATGTTTACAAACTGCAGGCTATTCATCACATATACTTATTCACTTCCTAATTCTGTAAATCAGCTGAAATGTACATTGCGTGCACGTGATGGAGAGAAAGGATGGAGAAATTGATCTGATTCAAAACTAAAACTTTCACCTGTTATGGATTATATTTATGCTATTTTTAAATATTTGTTTTCACACAAACCCACTTCCTAATCCAACTCATCCCAAGGCTTTCAAAAGTGGCGTTCTGTTTGAGGGAGAAGACAGTACAAGGGCAGGAACACACCATGTCGCACAAGTAAAAGGAAAGGCAAAACTGCCTATTTTCCTATTTTAAGCTAGCCTGAATGACCAGACTCAAATCTCAGACTTGCTTCTCTTCAAACTCCCCTGCTTCTGCTCCCCATGGGGTTTTCTTCTCTGCGTCTGCCTTTAATTTTCCACACTTGTATTTCATATTATTAAGTCACATGCAGGTCACATAAGGATTTTCTTTCAAGTACTGACATTTCAAAGTAAGACTACACAATTATGTGCGACATTGCTTAAAGACATACATGGTAAAATTCATTGTATCTAATTTGTGTTTAGACTGGATTTAACCATTTTGTATTGGTATAATGTATTGGCTGCTCCAGAAGAAGATACTATTTCTACTTTTAGTCACAGTTCATTCTTTTGAAAAGTATAATAATTATGTTTGCAAAATATATTTTTTCAGGCTCTACAATACACAAAATAAATACTTAGTGCTTACAGTTTACCATGATATACATAGCCTACACAAGGCTTGCATGCAAGTACTACCACTTTTGCTAGTAAAAGCAGCATATAAACATAAACAATGTATAATAAGATTTCAAGCCACAGTCTTAAAATGATGTAAAAGTTAACATGACTGAGATGCAAAGCAGGATGCAGCATTCAAACACGAGCCCTATTTTAAACAAAAGCTATCATGCCACCTACTGTTTAAAGCAAGCACATTCATAAAGTCAATTCATCACAGACTAATTCAGGCTGGAAGGGGCTAATGGAGTTCAGCCAGTCCAACTGGGATCCCCAGGGCTGCTGTGCAGTCTGCTGTCCCCCAGCTGGTGTTGTGGTACAGACTTAATCTGTTCCAGAGCCAGGACTCCGGCTTGCCTCTGCTGAACCACCTGGGTTTGCTGTCAGCCCAGCCCTCCAGCCCAAAGTAACCCTGAACAGCAGCTTTACCTTCCAGTATTTTACATGCTGCCTACCCTAATTTGGTGTTCCCTGCAAACATGTTGAGGAGTGCACTGCAGCTAGTATCCAGACTGTTAATAAAGACATTAAGCAGCACTGGCCCTGTATGAGCTCCTGATGGACACCACTAACACTGGCCACATGCTGGACTTCATACCACTGACAATAATCCTTTGAGCATGGTGTTCCACTCTGTTTTCCACTCTTTATAGTCTGCCTCTATGAATTACATCACACTTATATGGCTACAAAGATAGTTCTGGAGACTGTGATGAAAGCCTTGGTAAAGCAAGTATGAATGACATCTTCTGTTCTCCCCATCCACAAGCCAATCATCTCGAGGGCACTCAGCCTGGCCAGACACAAACGGACTTCTTGAGGACAGTCCAGTCATTTTCCTGTCCTTCACAAAACCAGAAATAGCTCTCAGGAGAACTCAATAACCTTCCCACAGACTGACCCTAGTTTCCCAGCCAGACCCTCATTTCCTGGGTCCTCCCTTTTTGGCCTTCTTAAGAATGAGTGTGACATCTATTTTTTTCGTGTCACTGTGATCTCAGATGATAAAGCCTTTTCCTTCAGGACCACTAAACATATGCCACCTAGTTTCATGAATGAATACACGTCCAGCTGGTCACAGTACCAGCAGCCCTTAGCTGTATCTTCTTCCACTGCAGGTAATACTTCAGAGCCTCCAAGCCTGGAGGCAGGCCCTGATGGAGTGAAGGCCTGAAGACAACTTTAGTAGTAAAAGCTGAGGCAAAGATGACACTGATTTCCTCAGCCTTTTCCATGTTCTTTGTCACTAAGGTCCACTGTCCCATCAGACACCAGACTCACATTGTTAGCCTTTCTTTTTCTTATACGTAGGTCAGTTAGGAACTTTTCTTGTTGTCCTTCACATTTCACTGGCTCCAGCTGAGCTCTGGCTTTCCTAACTCCATCCCTATTCAGCTGGGCAGCTCCTCCCGGGTAGATACGCAAGATTACTAGTTTATTTCAAATTAAGAACACTCTCTCTTTCCTGAAGAGGATACATTTATTCTTAATTACCTATGAAAAAAAAAGTCAAACTCTCAAATCCACATTTGGAACGAAGGAAAAGACAGCATTCAGAGTGATGCTGGGTACTTACAGTAATATAATACAGTCTGGTAGTTAAAAGATCTAGCACTGCATTGTGCTCAACATGTTACAAAAATAAAACTTACTAGGTAAAAAAGCCTGTACAACCCTTTTCAACTGCTCCTTAATTTGTTGTTCAAGAAATACCATTAGACTTGCTGCTCATTTTCTGAAGGTACTGACCAACTCAAGATTTCACATCAGAAAATACTAAAAACTCTCATCCAGCTATTATTACTTGTCACAACAACACAGTAACACAAACTCACAGGATTTATTTTCATCCAAAAATCTGAAATGCTGCTGATTTCACTGTCTTCTGAAGTGGCTTCCAGAATGAATACAGACTGTGAGGTGGGGAACAGCAAAATGTACTTTTTTGTAGACTTGACTTCATTGTTTTTCAAAATCAAGAGAAATCATAACATTCAGAGAGTATGCAAAATATTCTCTATACTTAAAACACAAATCTTGGAGCACCACACATAGAAATGTCTTCTGACTCAGCAAAAATGCTTAAACTATTATTTTTCACTCAAAACCATCAGATTTACTCTTTATTTTTCATTCAAAACCCTCACATTTAGCTTTAAATGCTTAGGTAGTAAAATAATATAATTATTGTAGTTCTTAATTTTATAATGCTAACCATTTTGCACCTCTGGCTGAATTCAGGATTGATTCAATTCTACACACACGTACCAGTTTTCAAAAAACTACTTATTCAGATCTGAATTAAATCTTCACTTATTTTATGTTAAACGCCAGCATGTTGGAAGAGCAAGGCACCTGGGAGCCACTGATGGAGAGCAGAAGGAAAGCAGGGGGCAGGGACAGGGGGCAAAAAAAGAGGCAAAAAAGCAGATTTACAAAAGCCTGCTACCTGCTGTTGTGATAATCCTTCAGGCATAGGGGTCATAATTGCTTCTGTATGCATACAATCCACATCAATAAATAAATTTAGCTCCTCTTCTTCCAGACATGATGATCTATGATCTACAAATAATTGAATAACCAAGATATCAACTTTAAGAACGTACAGATTAAAAAAAAAAAAAAAAAGAAAAGAGCAAGACAAAGACCCTATCATCCAAGAACAGCCTTATTTTAACTTACCATAAAAATGAAATTTGTCAGCATTATTACTGCACCTGTGAAGCACTCTAATACAGAGCAACTTTCAAAAGATATCTCAAAGTTCCAAAATCCACACAACAGCAGATAACCTATGCATCTTTTGCTTGACTTCTCCTTTCTCTTTACAGGCAGGAGCGCAGGGCTGTCCAGAGTGACAACTAGGGTTAAAGCTCTGTTGCTCCACAGCCTGCAGCTTTGAAATAAATGACTTTTGGGAAGAAATCAAACATATCTGTAAGATGATTCAGTGCAAGAAATTCCACACAACCTTCCAGGAACTGAACTAAAATCAGTAGCCAAACATATGAAAATGTTGGCATCTGCAGGAAGTGAGAATAAGGGATTCCACATTGCTCTCTACATATTTCTCTGTGCCACTAATTTTACACAAGAAGCACCACCAAAGTGCAGCGATAGGTGGCAGTACACAGCCAGCCAAGCAGCCAGACACAGCAGCAGAGAAAGAAGGGACAGCGAAAAACTGCGGCTGAGAACAAAAAAGGGAGCAGTTCCATTGGCTATAGGAATTTATGAGAATAATCAACAAATTTGTTACATGCTCCCTGTTGATTTGGTAAGTGGATAAGGTGCTAAAACATCCACAGATATCCTACATCTGCTTTAGATATACAGGGAGGAATGCTGGGTCCATGGTACCATTGCCATGTTGATGAAGACTATTTTCTCCTGTGCAGCAGCAAGAAAGTGAGAATACATTTGTGACTGCTAAATCTGCAAATAACGTTCTTTTTTCTATGGTTGTGAATTATCTAAATTTAGAACATGTTGAGGCCATGACAGGGATGTGAGATGTGCACTAGCCCTTACAGACAGGAGACAACTTTATGTTAGCTCACTTGCTAAAAATCATCTCATCCTGGTTTGTGGTTTGGGCTTCTTAAAACCGTAGTCCTAAAAGCTCTGAAGTTACAACCATTTAATTAGCTGAGTAAAACTGAGACTACCCCTCAGACTTATCCTGGTGAAGAAAGAAGTTTCTCTTTGGTTACTACTCCCTGCCCAACACAAAAATTAACTGTGGCATCTGAGGGTCATGACAGAGGACTGATACTTAACTAGAAGAATACCACAAATACTTCTAGATTTTTCAATTTAAATCATCTTCAGTTGTGACAATTCCCAAATTCAAAGCTCAGAATTCAAAGCCCATTTTTTGCCCAAAATCACAAAACTGTGATAAAACAAAACAGTCTTTTTCTATGCCTGAGAGTGGAAGCAGGGAAAGATTTTGTTATCTTTTGGTCATTACAGACATTTTAAATAGTTAACTATTATCACACTGAAATTCCTGTCATAACAGCAGAGTTTCTTCCTAACAGACATTTTCTTCCTAACAGTTGTCTGATGGACGGAAGCAGACAGACTGAGTACCTTAACATAAATTTCTATAATCCCCATATACAAATCTCTAGCTATCATCTATGACACTCTTACTCTTTAGGAAAGTGTACTCTTCTGTGTTGTCTTAGGGATTCTGAGGCCACTGCAACCCAACCCTAAAACTACTCACGATGCAACGACTGTACAGTGATTTGAATGGAATGTTACACTATTATTAGTTGACATTGAGCTGATTTGGCATTCTCATCTAGTGAGCAGTGTTTGTGCCAATGGCATGGGGGTTGGAACTAGGTGATCCTTAAGCATCCTTGCAACACAAGCCATTCTATAATTTCACATGCATTCAGTACTCAGCTCCTAGTACGAGGGGAAAAAAAAAACAAAAAAAAAACCTACACCTGCTAGGCTTTTTTCACTTCTTTTCTCAGAAATGACCAGAAAAAAAAAACATTAACAAAGTAAAATTGACACATACCTTGAGAAATAAAAGACTTAGTTCTAATGAAAGAACGACCCTTCTTCACAGCCGCCTTCGTCTTTTCAAGTCCATCTTTAGTACCTTCTCTAGCAGCTCTCATGAGCTTTTGCATCTGTAAGATAAAAAATACAGTCTACATGTTCAGTGAATAATAGGAACCTGCTTCAGCGTACCACGCAGAATATTTCAGATCTAAACATCTTTTAAAAGAATACTGTCAAGTGGTGGCTATAAATATAGCCCAAAGTCAAAGAAATATATAGGAAGTACACAGATGCAAACTATAGATCTGAGCATTTGTACTTCTTCCTAATAAAATCAAACCTGGAGAATGGGTCTCACCATATGACAATGTCAAAAATAGTAGAATTGCTTTAAGAACCCCTCTGCTTCTAATATCTGAAAATACAACAGTCTCAAAAGCTCAGCTTTACATTATTTAACAAATAACTACAAGAACAGGTCATTAATGGCAAGGATTCTCATTCACCCTGCACTAATTCTGCCAAAATACTTCTGACTTCAAGATTCAGTTTCGTTATTAACTACATTGTTAAATAAACACTGTGCTTTGCAGAAAATGTTAAAAATAATAATTTCATTAATTGGAGAAATCGGTTAATTTAATTAAGTACAATTTTATAGTATACTACTATAACAAGGAAGTTTCATGCAAAAAGAAAAAAAAAGAGAAAGTCCTGTTTTGCTAGGAAATGTTCATTAGAAAAATGGTTTGTACTCTTCCTTTCTCAAATGCTGCCAAAGGAAAAAAAAAAACAAAAAACACTACTGCCAGAACTGTGCTGACATCATCAGCTACATTAGAACACAAACAAAGTTGTCTTGCTGCAATCAGTCAAGCTTTTTCTGTTTGAGCTGAAGTTTTTAGCAATAAAAAAACCAGCCTTTTCATGCCGGCTCCATTCAGAATGGATAGCAACAAGATTATCAGTCCTACAGTTTGATGCAACATGGACAGAGAGCCAGGGCCACATGCCCTGTGGAGCTCACTGGGGTTTTACTCCTAGCTCAGATGCTGCGGTAAGGGCAGGACAATATCCTATTTGATCTTCTGAAACTGTTACAGTTGGTAAATGAACATGAGAAAAACATATTGGCAAAGTATTTTTAAGACAAACTGCAGAACAATCCACATTTAGAACTCATTTTAAACAAATTATTGTCTATTTTCTCAAGCTATTATTAAAAGAAAAAGACAACGTTGCCTGTGTTGGAAAAGCAATAATTTAAACATAGCTAATTACAAAAATTAACTACGCTACCTTCAGCTCATGTTTTTGCTTTAGTTGCTGAATCTCTACTGCTCCCACAGTGTTTGCCATCAAATCTTTCATCTTTTTTTCATAATGCTCCTTAAAACGCGTAAGGTCATGAGAAAGCTACAGTGTACAAAAAGACACAATCTTTTCAAAAAGCCTGTAGTGCAAACTTCATGCTCATGTACTCAAGTATATCGTGCATGTTGCCCAGTCTGCCTACTGATACACAGACAACTGAGAGAAAATATTCACGCAGGGAAGCTCCAGCCCGACGAATGGACCGTTACCCCTGTGGATCGCTGGACTTGCGGAAACTCAGCCAGGCACCTTTGCGCTACATTCTGGCAACTATGTAAAGAGAGAGATAAAGTCACTTAGTCTAAGCTATCTGTATATTAATTACATTGTGCACACCTCATTTGAAAACAACAAATCAGTTTTAAGCAAGAGCACCATTCAGTGGAGCGCAAAGCCTAGCCAGTACATTTCTGACTCTCCTTCAAAACAGTGAATCAGATGAATGCTCAAAGGCTGATGAAGCCGCAGAAGTTGCTGACACCTGAGAAAATGGAGATCTACGGTACTAGCAAGTTCGGAAAGGAGAAACTAATAGGGGAAGACAAATAGGCTTGCTGTTCCCAGTGCAAGAGAATCGGGAAGCATGCAACTTTCCTCTGCTCCATCGTAGCCTCATTGCATGACTGCATAACCACCTCATGCATGAATACAACCATTTGAAAGGTAAGAAAGTTAAGTAGAAATGCCCTGGAGTACTAATTAATCTTTGCTAAACATTTTAAGAGAGCCAAACAAAAACATTAAAAATTACATCAGAAAAAAAATAAATATTTAGTGTGCCTTATAATAGAAAAGAAGCTCAATGGAAAAACACTCAGCTTGATGTCAACAGAATTATTTGGCAAATGATCAAAGCATCAGGAAAGAGAAGGCATACTGAGCTGAAAACAAAGGGGTGGGTACAGTGCTTAGCTCTATGAGGATGGGTTAGGATGCAGTTACCTCCAATATCACGATTCTGGCATTACAGCAGTATAACTAAAAATAAGTTCACAGCCTGCAAATATTTAATAGTATAAACACTTTCTTAAAAATAAAATATAATGATTAAAATAAAATTTTAAAACATCAATTCAAAGTAATAATTAAGAAGTGACTTTGAGGGAAGTCATACCACCACTTACAATTAAAATCATGCCTTTAACCTTCCCATGCTTTTCAACCAACTGAAAAAATAATAAGGTAAGTCTCTCATAGGCTCTGAAAGACTATACTGGAGACATACTGGGAAAATACTGTTAACATCCATCGCAAAACCTGAGGAGAAGAGAGTTAGTCAAAGGAATAGATACAGGGAATAGGTATAAAGACAATTTGCTTCTGCCTGCGTTGAAATGCTGATGCCAGGGTTTGTCTGTTTATTTAACAATCCTAAAGTGTTGGTCTTTCCTCATCCTCCTCCAAACCACCTCACTAGTTTCCCAACTTCTCCACCTTCCAGTGACCCATATAGGGGCAGCAGTCTCTCCAACTTCTCCATCCACCAGTTAACATATTCCCAGGCTCCTCACCCCTATCTTCAACAGAACAAACCAGCAGCCATGTTAAGACTTACATGCTGAAGCACAAAGTACTTTCCAGTCTCTTCCAAAGGTACTCAGCAACCAAAAAAAAAAAAAAAACAAAAAAATCGGTGAATCCTTAA
>WBMW01002169.1:110765-147628 GCA_013396635.1 Penelope pileata | reverse complement strand
TCTCCTTCCCTGGAGATATTCAAGACCCACCTGGACGCCTACCTGTGCAACCTGCTGTAGGGAACCTGCTCTGGTAGGGGGGTTGGACTCAATGATCTCTTGAGGTCCCTTCCAACCCCTGCAATTCTGTGATTCTGTGAAAACCCCCAACATCAGCACCCAGCTTACAAAGTGCTGATTTGAATGGGATCAAGTTTTCCAGCTAATTGCTCGCTCCCTGATTTCCAAGGGCAAGCAGCAAGGATGGAGGTCAAGGGAAAGCAGATAATGGGTACAGGAGGGAAACAGAGAAATNGATTCTGTGAAAACCCCCAACATCAGCACCCAGCTTACAAAGTGCTGATTTGAATGGGATCAAGTTTTCCAGCTAATTGCTCGCTCCCTGATTTCCAAGGGCAAGCAGCAAGGATGGAGGTCAAGGGAAAGCAGATAATGGGTACAGGAGGGAAACAGAGAAATGAGGTTTTTGTTTTCATTAAGATAAGAAGCCTGCAAAAATCAAAATACGGGTTCCATGGAAGAATAAATGCTGTCTCTACAGTATTCCCACCTTGAATAAGTTCCCTAATGTTCTCATACATTTGCTGTTTGAAAGTGTACTGGGACTGCATTTCCTGGAATAAAGATGCAACATGAGGTGGTAGCAATAGCAGTATTTACATCAGGATTAAAAGAGCCAGAGAAGCAGAAAGCAGCTAAAGAAGGCAAGCGCACTTAGGTTAATGAGAAAACAAGCAGAATGCGCAAGTTTGGTTCTCAACCTTTGCTATTTCCCCTTTCTGCTGCTCCATTACCCTGGTTGTGGTAGCTTCCCTCCAACCTCCCAGCGTGGGGCGCTGGAGCATTTTGCCCACTGACTATAATCAGGTACAAAGTAGCTCATGTTACTGTTCAGCAAAAGCCAGAGAAATCCCAAGTTTTCTGCAGGGACTCCGAGCACCAAAGGCCATTTCCCTTCTCAGAGGATCTGCATCCAAGCTCTGCGCTGCACTTCTGTCCTCTCAGCACTCAGAGCAGGGAACTGGCAGTGAAATGCTGCCCCCAGCTGCCACACGAGACTTTTTTCACCCCTCACAGAAAGGGCGTGAGGGCAAAAGGAGAGCAAATGAAGCAGAGGGAGTATGGGAGTGCAGGTCTCCTCCTGACATGAAGTCAAAAAGATGCAGGGACGGCATATACCCATGTTGTCAGTGCCTTCCTGGGATGGAGCAGAGGTGTCACAGATAAACCATTTTAACCATGCCACCTTTCTTCTCTCCTTAATAAATGGTACAGACCTCTCTTTGATCACAAAAAAATATACACATTTTCTTATTTCTTTAAGGTCAGTCACCTTTAAATGACCAAAGTGATACAAATCTAAGGTAAAATGGTATGGAACACTGACACACAGTTTTGTGAGCTCTGAGTGCCCAAAGAATCCCAAAATTTCAGCTTTACCCCATTTGTTCTTCACATTTTTCATACGCATTTACTACTTAAAGCAAACCAGCAGCTGCAAAAAAGAAAAGGTGAGCAACTGCCCACAATGAATAACAATTCAATTTTTAATTCCATTTTTAACCAGTTTGAGGTTTTCTCTTTTAAGGAGCGCCTGTTTAATATTTTCATCTTTCCCCTATTGAATTGTGTTGCGGACTGTTGCTCCCACAGATTTATGTCTCCTTTAAAAAGATGTAGGCATTTGAAACTGGACTGAGGAGAAGGGAAATACAGGAGATAAAGGCAGGTGTTGAAAATCAGGATAACCTCAATGACTGAGCAGCACTGCAGGATACATACATGTCTCTTGTGGTTGCCTCGCAAAAAGGAGATGGGAATTCCATTTTTACACTCAGAATCACTTTGTTCTTCATAGCTTTCAAACTCACTTGAACTCCACCCATACTCCAGCGAGCTGTTTCCACCATCATCGCCATTTTCAACATCGTCATAAATCATTTCCTCTGCAAGAATTAAACCAAAATAATAATAATAAGAAAAGCCACACTGAAATACCTGTTTGTTTAGACAACAAAAAGCTTGTTCAAGATGTACCATAAAAAACTATGCAGCCTTTCATATGCACACTTTTGATTAAAGCAATCAAATATTAAAAATAGCCAAAATGGGTTGTCTCTGTTGAAACAGTACCAGAACACATGGCCACTGCTTTGGTTACACACCATGATAGCTCTAGAGACATGCCCTACACAAACTATACTGTTCTATCCAAATCCCACAAGATATATTAGAAGGAATTCACAGCTACTATTTGAATTACAGCTGCATTCTGGCTGGGCAACCACAGTGCAAAGACAACCCTGCCTGGAGTGGCACAGTCCACCAAAGGACTTTCCACTAATATAAGCATTCATTAATAAGCGTAACATAATAAATTCAAATAAGAAATGAAATAAAATTTGTAAAATGTCTTGTCTGGATAGCACTAAAGGCAAGAAATGAAAATGTTTGAAGATAAACGTGTGCTCCATACAAGAAACCCTAAGTGTTTTCTTGAATCACTAAAATAGTTATAACCAACTGCAGCAAAAAATGAAGAGCCATGACAAGCAGATGTCAAGTTCCTAACAAGCAGATTCACTCAAGCACAATTTGTTAGTAACAACCAAGCCTTCAGCGTGGTCTTCGCTGTAAAGAAAAACAAACCTGAGCAAAAGCTTGTTTTGATAGATTGCTTTACCCCTAATTCCACTGTTCCCAATAATCTAGGTTTCACCAACCACTTAAGGATCTTTTCTACCCCTTTCAAAAACAGTAAGGAGCTAGACCACTACACAGCTTAAAGAAATCATTTTTGTAGAGTCACAGTCAAGGTGGTAAACAGCTGCTCCAAATCTCTTTGACTAACGTTCAGTAAGCTGAACAGAGTTTTCCATCCATCAGGTATTTTTATGTGAAGGGGGACTGCCAAGAACAGAGCAGTTCTCTGCACAACAGTGATAGTGCTGTATTATTATATATTAGCCAACTATTTAAAACACTCTTTCCCTACCTACTTTGTCTTGTTTAGGACACTGTGGCTACAACACCCAACACTGTCATTCTCTTAACACACTGAATATGATCACTCAGGGGTTTTGGAGAATATCTATAAAATAAAGCAGAATTCAGCTGCTGGGCAGAGTAGCGTAGGAGACAGGCTGAGACAGACATTATCAAAAGTTAGCTTTAATTTTGAACTTTGTAAGACTTACTGATTATTCACAATGCTAATTCTGTTTACGTGGAACTTTGTGTAACTATTCAGTATATATGCACACAGGTTGCATTAAAGTGATTTTAACTTAAAATAAAAATCTACATGATCTGTATTACAAAGAATTCAAACCTGGTTCAGAGTCTGAATTTTCTCTTGGCACATCATCATAGATTACTTCATCTGGGTCTAAAAGCAAAACAAAACAAACAAACAAAAAGAAATGAGAAATCCCTTAAAATCTGAATGGGACAAACAAAGAATTTTCAGGTAGATGCTGGAAGATGATGCCCAAAGAAGTTGTGGATTCTCCCTCCCCAGAAGTGTTTGAGTGTGGGGCTTGAGCAACTTGATACAGTGGAAGGTGTCCCTGCCCATGGCAGAGGGGTAGGAACTAGATGATCTTTAAAGGTCCATTCTAACCCAAGCCATTATATAATCCTTTAAGAATACAGTGGAGATATTCCCCATCAGCATTTCACTAGTGCATCTAATAAAGGTTATTCAAATAATGCAATAATGCACAAGAACAGCAATTACGAGGTATTTGTGAAACTCCAAGCAGTTTTATCTACATTGTTTATTGTGACATTCAGTGGCTTGAAAACAGAAATCTGCTTCCACAGCCAACATTTCTCCCTCCTTTTCACAGCACTAGGGTACATTTTGTGCTTATCAAATGATGTTCACTGCCTTACCAGTTAGTTAATAGACATTTTCAGAAGAAGAATTAAAACTGTAAGTAACATAATGATCATCTTAGAAAGTTAAGAGGAGCAGAAAAAGAACGCATATTTTTCAATTGTTTGAAGTGACATTAAGATAAAACTCCAGCCCAGTGGGATCCTTCACATTGTCCTAGCTGAAAACAGCCTTGATAAACTGTCATAAAACCACACTGTCTGTGTTAAAGTTTCAAATGGACACATTAAGAAAAAGTGCCAATTTCTCTCCTTCCACCTTCCATCAGAACTTGCTTGTCAGCTGCTGTAGAAGAACAATTTCACACACAGCCACAAAGCGGACTGTGAACTTGAGAAAATTCACACTGTACACATGATGGAGCCAAACGATTTCCTTTAGACAGTAATGAATTATTCTGTAGACTCCAAAAAGCACTTCATGGAAAAGTGAATGTTAACTTTGTTTTAAAATACAACATTTTATTACACTATTGAATATTTTTCAATATTTGAAAATGGTCATAATTGAACACACCTGAAAAAAAATACAAGTGAATATGGACATTCCTGCAGAACATGTGTTACATTACAGTATACATTACATATACTGTTTATCACAACATAAAACTGACCTTCTTCTGTGGCTGTACTTCTGAGCTCACTAATACTTACTTTCCATCCACGCTGTATTTGCAGGATCTGCAACCCACTTGGCCAGAGCATCATCCTCTCTCTTGACCTGGTTATCTTCACTTGAGAGGAAAAAAAAAGAAAAAAAAAAAGCACAAAGTAGAAGCATTAAAAACAAAATGACAATAATTTAAACAAGCACAAGGACAAGACAATAAATAAAAACACCTCACTGCTTTCCAGTTCTCACTCCAAGGCTGCTGATTACTTAAAAGCATTGCTTCCGCACACAATTAGGATTTTAATAACCTATTCTATTCAATAGTCTGACAACTACAGTCAAGAAATTGAAAATACTTCCCTTTCAACCTCAAGAAATATTTAATTTTAATTATTTTTACCAGAGCATAAAGCTCTCTCTTTGAAAGTGCTTTCTCACTGTAAATAAGAGTAAAGATGTTCTAGGCTACAGCAAGAGGTGCACAGCCTCTTGATGAGCTGGGAGAGGCTGTTAATACTTCTCTGGCTGCCATGGGTGAGGCTAAACCTGCAGTAGCCCACCCAGTTTTGGCTCCTCGACACCTTTCTTCTAGAGGGATGTACAGAAATTGATGGGAGTTTGGCAGAAGGCTACTGAGATTTTCAGGGACATGGTAGCCACGTGGCCGACAAGAAGAAGGTTGAAGATGAGGTAATTTAGCTTAGTGAGAAGGGTGATCCAATAGCAGCTACAGTTATCTGAAAGGGAGCTACAGAAGTGATGAAGCTCCATCAGCCACGGCTGGTCTGACCACATGTTGGCAGTGGTCCTGTTGCAGCTGATGACTACAGAAATTCTATCTTTTTCCTTCAAAAATGTCATGCACAGTTATATATTTTAGACCTTTATCTGTGCTGATTTTGGTACACAAGTGAAGTTAAGAAAATAACAAAACACAGAAGCACCAGACATGAAAAATGAAGTATTTGATTTATTGAATCCAAGCTTTCTCAGGAATTATGTTTTATAGATCATTAAAACATGCCAAATAGTCAATCACCTATTTTGGGGCTCCTCTGAGTTTAAAGAATTGCAATGACATTCTTCAGTTGCTGACTGCATACCTGTTAAATAGAAAAAAATACATAATCACCAAAATGATAGTGTGGTTCAAATGGGACATTTCACTTTGAGAAATATTGTTAATGAATAAACTACACGTTTTTATTCTTAAACATCTCTAAAAAGAAGTATGAGTTTCTTCACACTATCGTATCTCTTTTTGCATCTGAGAGAATTCACAGGGACACAGTAATTTGATATAAGAGCTAGTCAGAGGAAATTACAGTGTTTGTTGCATTTAATTCTTCTCTCAAGCACATACTCCTCTACAGGCAATATCAACCACCAACATATTTGCATTTACTCGATGATACGCCTAATGACAGTAGATAGCAAATGCTGCAAAGAAGTCTCACAGTAGAACTGCAACCTAGCTAAAGAATAATATATTCAGAATAAATTAAAAAAAGATAGGATACGGAGAGCTTCCTGTTCCTCCTGCTCTCTTGGCATTAAGCTTTCAACTTTGCCAATTCTGGTTACAAAATAAGGAGATTGTTCCTGTTTCTGCAATAAGTCATAGTTATTTCCCTTTCAAGTTTCCTCTTCTGTCTTACAATTGCACTCAAGGACAAACAGAATTCACAAAATCATCAAGGAAAAAAATCCTACAGCAAATCTAAATTCACTAGGTCTGGGGGAAAAAAAAAAAAAAAAAAACAGAAGTAGAAAAGGTAAACAGAAAAGGTTAAAGGGACAGGAATTCTGCCAGGATCTAGATCAAGCATGGTAAGGGTTTGAGAAGAAACAATTTTGCTTGAATACTTGAATACTTTTTATGATCCTGGAAATGATTTCATGACATTAAGAGGGAACCAGCATTAATCATTTTTAACAGCAAGATAAGACTGGAGTCCTGACTTGTATTTTGTGTTGTAATATGGTACCAGCAAGCCAAAGGTCAAACATCACAGATTTAAAAGGCTGAGAAAGATCTGACTCTGTGTTTATGCATTTTTTCTTCTTCATCTTAACTTCTATCTCAGTCTTAATACGGCAGAGTCCTATTGGAATGTGGTTTTTTTCTTGTTTTGCATTTTGTTGTTTGTTGAGGTTTTTTTTCCTGTGTGCACGTGTTTTAAATAAGCTGATATTTCTCTGTTATGTCCAGAGAAATTTTGACTCCTACCCCATGATACAGTTATTCTTCTATTTTGACACAAAATCTCCCAGAGATGTCAAGGTCAAGTGCTACATAAGCATTTACAAAACAGCACAAGTATCTCAAGTTAAACAAGGATTCCCCTTCAAATAAAATAAGCTGCAGAAATACCATACCTTCTTCATCTACAGAAACACTGCGTATTATAACAGGGCTGGAGTATGCGGGCAGTATCAAAGGCAAATTGGATGGCACAGCATAGCCACAGGGCACAGGGACAGAGTATCCACCAGACACATTCGGACTGGCAGGTTCATCTTGAGGGCTTGACTCTGGTAAGGAGGATGGATCCTTTTCTTCCACTGGGGAAATATTTATGACTGAGTAGGGATTTACTTTTGTTGGAGTGCCTTCCGCAGCAGGTTCTGACGCTTGTAGTTTCTCACTTTTTTCTAAGTTATCAGCTCCTTTAGCTGAAAAATTAAACAAAATTTTATTTTTCATAGCTGTTCAAGCAGCTTAATGTTGCCCATTGCAAATATCCCAAACATTTATACAATCCTTACATACAATTTGCTTATAATCCATGACTCAGAATTCCCACATTGTGGTGCTCTCTTTCCTATTTTGCAGATGAGGAATGCAACAGCAGCAAAACAACTAGGTTACAAGGATGCCTATGGAAAAACAATAACTTGATCCTAAATGCTGGATAAGAAGACGTCTGACAAGTGACCAAGGTCCTCCCTTGCTTGCCATAAGCACACAGCTGCCAACAGTCTTGAGCCCTGAAGTTTAAAGATAGATTCTAGAGGAATTTGTATCTTATATACACAAATACAAGAAACAATTCAGGAATAGCCATGAGCAAAGAAAAAGCTCACAGGAAGGAAACTCTTCAGAGAGCTGTCCTGAAAAAGCTCTGCTAAGAAAAGGGAAAAGAAAACAACTTTCCAAATTTTCCTCCTTGAAAATAAACTTTCTGTTACATGGACTTCCTGGTATCTCTAGAGACAAGCTGGGGTGCAGTGGAAGTAAAGGCCACTTTGAAGCAAGGTACAGAATTGAATCCCAAGTGGTTAGAAGCGACTTTGTGAATGAGCAACAAATTTTTCAGGGAAAGGTCATACTTAAGTTCCAGATTGTCAAACAGCACAGTCACCTGATGAGTTATTTATCTCTCATTGCCATGAGCACAATGACTGTTTACAAAAGGAAACTGGATTGAAGACAGCAAAATCAGCTGTTGTCAATTTGAGCAGAATACAGTAATTTCCAGAACATACCTCAGCACTGGGAACATCTGCAAGTGCTGTAAAAACTGTTCTAATCTTTAATAAAATAAGATTCCTGCTATGAACAAAATTCTGACGTTCTGTCTCCACGTTTTTTTTTTTGTTTGTTTGTTTTTTTAAATGTACACCATCTTAAGATCAGCAGTCAGCAAGCTTAGCTGTGAAGGCAGCTCAACTGGAGCCATCTACACCTATCATAGTTTCAAGGGCATACAAGTTTTCCTGCAGCATGGCACTATGACTGAGTCAAATACAAACCAATATATTGGTCATGGATGGGAGATCTCACAGGAATTCCATGCGTTCATCAGTTGCCTTAGCAAGTCTACCATAAGTATAGCTACATATATTCAAAACACTCGCATGGCTGTTTCACAGATCTCTCTTCACATGGAATCATATGGCTTATGTTGGAAGGGACCTTAAAGATCATCTGTCTCCAAACCCATCAATGTGGACAGAGTTGCCAGCCACTGCATCAGGCTGCCCAGGGCCCCATCCAACCTGGCCTTCAATGCCTCCAGGGATGGGTCATCCACAGATTCTCTGGGCAACCTGTTCCGGTGCCTCACCACCCTCTGAGTAAAACATCTCAAAAAATTTCCAGCTTTTCGTCCACCAGAACCCCCAAGTCCTTCTTGGCAGGGCTGTTCTCAGTGAGCTCTTCTCCCAGTCTGTGCACGTACCTGGGATTGCCCTGATCCAAGTGCAACACCTTGCATCGTTGAACCTCATCAGGTTTTCATGGGCCCACTTTTCAAGCCTGTCCATGTCCCTCTGGATGGCATCCCTTCCTTCTATTGTGTCAACCGCACCACTCAGTTTGCTGAGGGTACACTCAATCACACTGTCTGTCACTGATGTTGAAGAGCACCGGTCCCAAGACAGATCCCTGGGGGACACCACACGTCACTGGTCTCAACCTGGACTCAGAGCCATTGACAACAACCCTCTGACTGTGACCATCCAACCAATTCTCATCCACTGAATAGTCCAGCCTTCAAATCCATATTTCTCCAATTTAGAGACAAAGATGTGGTGCAGAACAACATCAAAGACCTTGCACAAGGTCTTGGACTTTTTACAAGTACTTATATTCTATCATCTATCCTGACTCTTTACTAATGGAGGAAGAGCCTATCAGGCCAACTCACCTGCGACGTTAGCCTCTTGGTGTTCTGTGTTACTTCCAGGATCAGGAGGTGGTGGCACAAGGGCTTGTCTGTCTGCTTCTGGTATCTCATCCCCACTGTCAAAGTCAAACAGCTCTCCCTCGTCCTCCTCTTCATCATTTGTAGCAGCAGCTCTGGGTTCATGCTCTAGAACTGTACAGAAAGACACTCTTTTTGTTTTTTGCTGTTAATGATTTCACATGACCACCAGATGCTCTGTGCTATGAATGGAGCGATGCCTGAGAATTTTAGTTCACTGGAACAAAATAGAAAGTTCTTGACACACTGATAACCTCACACAGTTTTCATCAAATACTCTAATAGAAACAGTGAAATTACCCAGAAAGCAATAGAAACTGATAACACAAGTATCTTTGCTTTTGTCTAAATGAACTTTAAAAATATATATATTTAAGCAGCTGATTCTTTGAAAAAGAAAACTTCACAAATGAACAAATTTGGACAGGGACTTTTGGACATCAAGTCATTTTTCTTTTCTAATTCGAACTTCTAAGTCTAATCTTTCTTAACACAGTCAGAATGCCAGTGACCGCAACTTTCTTCAGGCACATCATTAAAGGACAGCAGAATGTTTTTCCTAACCCAATCTGGGACAGCATGTTATATAAGGTTGGTTTAAACCTATTAACCCCATTACCACACACTTCAGCCACTGAGGTGCATTTCAGTGACGGTTAGTTTGACATTTCAGTTTTCACCTTTGAAAATAGTAATGGCTGAAATCATTACATCCTAGTATGGCTAGAATGTGGGAGTGTTGGGTGTATTTTTGTCTTTGATTAGGAAAACCCTGCAATACAGACATGCCACTCCATCCAAGGGCGGGGAACAGGAAGAAGCACTCAGCAGTTTCCCTCTGTACTATTGTTCTTATCTGCATGAGCATGGAGAAGCCACAAGGATTTAAAACCTCTCACTGCATTATCTACTGCTGTTTTTACTGTGTTTACATTGCAGGAAACCTACACATGCACCCAAAGCTTCTGCTGGAGCTCCCATGCAGAGCAGGAGTAGGCAGTGCAACTGCAGGGAGGGGAAGCCCAAACCCCCCAGACCCCTCCCCTGTTCCCACAAAAGGGCCTCATCCCTTCTTCCCTAGATCTGCTGTTCTTCTACCACCTGGAGGGAAAACTGTATCAGAAAGCTCTGTGCAGAAACAACATCTGTGGAAAGTCTTTGACCTAGCCAAACTTCCTCCTGAGCTTCTTCTCAAAACCACTCTTCTACAGGAGAGTTCAGGCCTGTACTAAAAACGTTATAACAACACATAACTGCAAAACAAAAATAAATATTTAACAGTGTAAATATATAAATATTTCATAGACATATAAATGAAGTTCATGGGGTTTTTTCCCTCCTTCAGCTAACACAATAATAAAAACAAAGTCCTGTAAGAGTGATTGGATCTCCTGAATCAGGATGATATTATCAGCTGTCTACCATCCAGGACTTGTTTTATATCTTGACAATAAAACCCACACAATCTGCAGCTCTAGACTGCTTCGATTGTCATGGTAATCAGCATTCTTGCCAAGGCTTCTTTTTCTCCAGGCAGGCTGAGCCAGCATATTTTATCACAGCAACAAATAACAAGATATTTCATGCAGTCTCTCTGTAGGACAGAAACTGAACTAATTGCAAAAATATTGAAGAACAAAAAAAGGGTTATCCTGCATTTATTGTCACAGCTTATGGCAGAGGCAGCAGGACATTTAATTTAATTTTGTCGCTTTTTAGAATCCTTTTGTAGGAAGTCAGCCTTTAGATTAAGGCTTTTCATATTTGCTTTTGTTCATTAACATTATTTTTTTTTCTGAAAGATGCAAAAATTCTACAGAGCTCTTCAAAGTGACTCAAGACAACCACAGAATTCTTCCTGATTCAGCATCTATCCAACTTGACTTTGAACTGCTTGCTGCTCAACAGTCATGGGAAAAAAGAGGGGAAGGGGTTTTGTTGTTGTTTTGTTTTCAGTACATCTCTATAGCTCAAACTTACTATTCCAAAGGTTTAGTGTTTCCAAGTAGAATGTTTTTGTGATCACCAGCATGTGAAATATTGGTTAGTCATCCAGATCAGGCAGATAAGCGAGTAGATGACAGTCAGACGTAGGCAACAGTCAGACTTCCACAACTTCCAGTTGCATACGCTGCCATCTGCCACTCCTCTTGCTGTACCATCAGCAACAAGCACTACAAGCCTCTAAGAGTGCCCTTCTGTGTTTTACAGTGGGAGGAGAAAGACGAGGTTACTGGAATCAGTTGAACGTGCTCTGATCACTTCTACAGGATTAGGCCACTCTGGAAACTCCAGCATTTCTTGAGCAGGGCTCAACTAAGAGCAGTGAATCCACCTGCTCACTAGAAGTCAGTTCTAGTAATCAGCAAAAGTGCATAGGTTTAAGAAATATTCACGTTTCGCAAGCAAACATTTAGGAAGCAATGTGTAGTTTTGTGGCTGCAAGTTACGGAGCTTCTGGATCCAATTTTTTCCTTAGGGCATATAAAGGTAACTTAGGTATCAGATGCCTGGCAATTCTCTGCTCCAGCGCTTTCACATTGATAAAATTCCCCAGGCACACAAGTCTAGCACTACGCCATTTGTCAGAGACAGACAAGAACTGCCGCTAGCAAAAAAGGTAATTCGAGACAATAAAAGCAAAAGGCATGAGTCAGGACCCAGGAGCAAATACTGGTCAACTAATGTGTTTCCCTCCAACCTTCCTCTCCATCTCCCACAAAAAACAACATACTCCTATTTTATAGTGGAGGAAAGAAAGCCTAACATAAGAATTGAGCATCTCAACTTAGATAAAAAAATAAAATTTAAAAAGGTACTACCTAATTTTTTCTGTTACGGTTGCTAGTGCTGCCCTGTTTTGTATACAAATACTTGCTTTGCATTGGAAATAAACAAGGTGCAGAACTCTATATTTAGCCACTACAGGGTGGAAAGATTCCCTGAACTGTATCAGTAATAGGTTAAGATTTGGGAAAAAAAAAAAAAAGAAAGAAAGAAAGAAAAAAAAAAGAAATAAATTCCCTTCTCAAATAAAACATTTTTAGAAATGGTAGACTGGAGACAAATAACCACCCTTCAAATACTTTCAGAACTGTATTTTGGCTTTGCATTACTTTTGCATTCGTTTTATTCTATGGGTGTAAAAATAAACTTTAATCCTTTATGATTATGTCAGTTTTATACACAAAAGTATTCTCCTTCGAACTTCTTATTTCAAGGGCAAACTGTTTCGTATGATGGAAACAAAGCATTTTGATAGTAAAAATAAACAGAGGATGGAGGCAATTCCTGTTTACTTCAAGTGAAGAGCTGTTCAGCACTGCAGACAAATACAGATCGTATCATACAAAAAAGGCATTTTGAATAAGCACAGGTTTGAAAATACGTAGTTTCTACAGTTGTTTGTGTTACATAAGAACAGCACACGCATGAGAAAATATTTCAGCTGTTGAGGAGTTCTACAAAAAATTAGGAAGACAAAAAGCACAGTTACAGTTGAGGTGAATCTGACTACCAAAAAAACACCACTTTAAACTTAACGTGTGCGAAGAAAGCTCCAGTTCCTCCAGTCCTTTGGGTGTAAACTAAGATGATCAAACCAACAAGTCGATCTCCAGGTGACTTTAACTGCAGAAAAATACGAGGGGTGAGAGGGAAGGGTGATGTCCAAAGATGAAAAATTTTTTACATCATTTTAAAATTAATTATTGGCCTAAGTAGTAATCAGAGACTGCTTAGCATTAGAAAGTCTGTCTGAAATTACTTTGAATAATTATTTACTGTAAATCCAATTTGCCCTTTCCCTACTACTCACATTCTTAACTTCAGAAGTGCCAGCCAGAGCAAAGAGAATAAAGTAATTGATTAGACTTTTTTTTAAATCGTATGCCAATACCATTCTCCAGCAATTGCTTTGCAAATGTTTCAGGGAAATACTTATCCTTCTTAAAATCTATATTTGGAGTTTTAAAACATAGGTAAGAAAAGGAAGAAATCTGGAATGGAAAAATTTCCTTCAGGTTAAGTGTGAAAACATGAATTTTGAATTGGAAAAATGAATAAATACTAACATAATTGTTAAAAAACAAATGAAATTATGAATTCTTTTCTGCGATTTGTTACTCAGTGAAACTACTTTTTGTTAAGCTTACTTTAAAAACAAGCTACATTTACAGAGACCTGCTGGGGCACAAGCAAATTTAAAAAATTTTTGGTTGTTTTGCCAATTCCAAAATGCTGTTGGCACTATCTGCTTTCCCAATCATTTTCCTTAATCTATTTATAGTTGAATACAATACAGCTAAATACTTACAAGTTTGAGAGTGACATTAAATTTTAAAGCTGAGATGAGGCTAGTGAAGCTTCACTAATAATTTTCTTTTAGAAATAAAATAGATTTAAGAGAAAATAGTATGACACGTACTATTATTAAGGGTATACACTTTGAATACAGTGCAAACAGGGAATTAAAAAAAAGGCAAAATTCTGTCCTTCATTGCAACCAGGTAAATCAGAGATAATCCTTAGGAATTCAATGGAGCTTTTTCAACAGAAAACCATAATAAAAGAACCCTAAGCAGGAACAACTCAGCAGTCTCGGACATAGTGACAATAAACTCGGAACCCTGGGAAATAGGCATGCCACCATCAAAAAATACTTGTTTATGAACACGCTTGTTTTAAGGTTTTAAAAGTGCTTTTAGAGACTGAAAGAAGGCTTTTATATAGTTTGGGATGTATCCCTTGCAATCAGTCATAGCAAAACTTTTCAGTATTAAAAAAAAAAGGATAAAAGAGTTAAAAGAGTTAACTAGCTCAAATTTATTCATGTATTATAAAATGTGATACTTTATGAAGCTTGCAAATCAAAGCAAACAACGAGGCATAATAATTCAAGTGCATATTATTTAACCTTGATGCATTCCACAGGTATTCTCTTTAGACCTCATCTAAAACTAAAGATGTTTGCTTTTTTCAGACCCTTATTTCTCAATAGGCAGTCTGCCAGCTCCTTACGCAAGCGTAAAAGACACCGTATAGCAATAAGAAATGGAATTGTGCAGATTTTAGAGCTTTGCTGTTTTGAGAAGTTATAAAGTTCCTTTTATTTATTCTACTGAAAGGCCTCAAAATTCAACATTCTGCAGGAATATAAAAAAAGAAAAGAAAAAAGGAAAACTTGGAATATATAAAAATATATAAAAATCTAGATTCCAAAAGGAAAAATAATTACTCTTTCCCACCTGAAAGCTCTTCCAGAAACTGTAGTTCCCATATGGGTAAAGTACATAAGCAGGACTAGATGAAAGCAGATATCTATTCTTCTACCCCTCTTTCAAAGCCAGCCTCCAGCCAGAACTGCTATTAAAGCCACAGGAAGAGAAAAAAAACGCACATAATCATGCAAATATTCTCAAAGGTAGAGCTCTGAAGTCTATTTCTTTTCAGAGTCTTGTAACAGAAAATGGTTACAACTGTTCTTAAAATTATCATTACTTTAGCAAAACTAATTATTCGGGCCCAGATACGCCATGCTGACTATGCTTCAAGATGAATTGGCTCCAGAACCATTCAGTTTTTATTCCAAGAAATTTTATAGCAGGGGCTTGACATCTGCCTGTCCTGATAAATGCCAGGAATAACCTTAATTGCCCCTGCAAAAATTTCCCAATTTGGCCAACTTGTAAACCTTTCAAAATCTGCAGATGATTCATATTCAATTGAAACTTCTAAAAGGGTGCTAACAGGGCTCAGTCATCATCGGATAACGTGACAGCTTTTCAGTACTGATTAGACTGCATTCCTGCAGCTTGAAAGCAACCAAATATTTTCTACCCGCTCATATCTCCCTCTTGTAACTGTGATTTCTTCAGTATCAGGAAAGAAAACTGAACTTAAGTATTCTTTTGCTCTGGTATTTAGCTTGAGTGTCTCGGCTGCTTTTGTCCACTAGCGCCCACGTAGGAAGAAAGGTGGAAAGTAAACCATTTGGCTGACATGTGACATGCAGAATAGCTGGACAGGGAAGGACGCAGAGAAGTAAGATGATGTAAGGAGCACTTGTTCTGTGGGTGAGGAGGGCAGGTGCCTGGGAACTCCTTGGGTGGAGAGGAGGAACCCAGAGAGCAAGGACAGGCTGGGGACCAGCAGAGGGAGAGAAGATGCGTACTGGGAACACCACTGCAACAACTGCTTTAAAATAATATGCAGTCAAGCTTTAACTGCTAGTTAAAGCCTGGTTCCACAGGCTTATATCATCCAAGTAACTTTCACACTAGGATTTTCTAACTTCTATTCAAGATCTCTGGGAGCGCTGCTGCGCTATCAGCAAGTGATGGCAATGGCAGCCTCTGCAGTACTGCATTAGCATGTAAACAAACTTAATGGCACAAGAGGATGGTTGGCTTTTGGAAACCACCATTCACTGACACTTCCAGGTCACTGACTGCTTCCATTAATAAATATCTTTTAGGTCGTTTTGAGCCGTGCAATTTTTTTCAGAACACTCTCAAGCACTGATCTCCACATTCGTCGAGGCCTGTGCAGTCACCTCCAACTGCTGAGCGTGGCCTTGAAGGATGAAGCCAGGCTGCAGAAACATTGTCATGGGGAATCTTTACTCACTGACATCTCCGACAAGATGCAATCACCCAGGAGGTACCTCATCACATGAGGACTCAGCAAACAAAACAACAGATCCACACACTCAGTCACACCAACCCAGCATTGCACCTGTGGAAAACAAGGCAGTGTGGCCTCTCCCTACTCCACATGCATTGTCCAGGCCCAGCTCTTTCACTAGTGCAGGCAGAAGCAGCTCTGAGGCCTGTCCTGGCTCCTGCTGGGAGTTACTGTGACAGCCACAGTGCCACAGCTGGTCCCGAAAGCGACATGGGGTAAGCCATGACAGCGTCTGTGGAGAGCCTCCCTCCACAGGAGGAACAGGTGCCCCGGAGGTGCTCCCTACACTCTTCCAGCACAGCGCTAGTACCCATGTATCAGTTCCTTGTACAGTCATGCAGACAGAAAGTGCCTGCTTTGCGAGAAAATAATGTCTAAACCAAAACTGCGTACTCAAAACCATGTGTGGGCTCTCCTCCATTTACTTCCCTGGAAAGCAGATGAGAGCCAGAGGCCTTCATGCACCTCTCCTGTGCAGTTACACTAAGTTGGCATTACATGAAACTCAGGTCCCCAGGGCATAAGCATGCTGCTGATTACTCAGCACTCATACACACGTCCGAAGTATGACCACAATGTGAGCAATAAAGGTCTCTATGGAAAACAGTCACGAAAAAAGCAACCAAAACAGTACACACGCATACAAAGAACATTTCCAGTAGTGGAAACAAAAGCAAAACCACATGAATTAACAGGTTCTCTCTTCAAATAAACAACAAAGAAATAAGTAAAACCTCCTCTTTTGTATTTCATAAATATACATACTAATTCTGTTGTCAAGCATGTATAACAGACATTATTCTTCCAGATAAAAAGCAAACTCCAAACTGAAGTCAAAAGAACGGTGAATCTGCCTGTTCAAGTCAGAAAAAAATTGCAGGAAAAACACAACAGGAAAGATTTACAAATACTAAAAGCATCAAGTCTTACACATTGCTTACAATGCTAAAAATTAAGCTTGAAGTTATTTAAAAATTAAAAGCATCAAGCTGCAAAAGCCAACAGGCTAAAACAAAAATGTTGGATATGAATTAGACTGCTCAGCAACATATACAGGCCTGCTCACCTCTGTAATTCTATGGGATGCTTTTCAATGCTGGCTACACTATATTTACAAAGGCTGCTACATGAAAACCAGCATTTTATGACCACTTACATTAACTGCCTTCACACTCAGTGCACTAGTGGCTGCTGGCACTGTGTGCCACTGCCAAAAACTGTCCAGTCTGGTTCCTGGAAGAGCCGACCTTTTCCACCTCAAAATTTCATTTGTGGATTCCTCCATCAAAATTTTACGAAGAAACATTGCTGATGTGCAGCAAGTGAAGTCTTCAAAATGAGGTGGTGTGACATGGTTGGTGGTAGCGATATGCGTAGCTGAGCTCAGCCACTGCTGCTGTGCATATGAACTGCTAAACTCCTGCAATATGCTGCCAAAAGGACAGTCCACATACAGAAAAAAAAAAAAGTGAACTTTAATAAAATGAAAATCAAACAGCAGAAGAACGGGTCATTAGAAAAATGAAGCATTCAGCTTTGGAAGACGGAAGGAGCATGTTGGCTAACCACAGGATGCAAGTGATGTGAACAAAAAAGAAAAGAAAGATTTTCTAGGAAATTTGTTTTTGACCACACAGTGGGTATATTGGTGGGGAAATAACCATTTGTTCAGGAAATCTCCACAAGAGAGGATAATCTGGTTTGGCCTTTATTTCTTCACTTTTCTTTCACCTATTATATCTATTTTTCCAAGTAATTAATTTTCACATTGAAGCAATTCTTGTTTAATTATTTGAGGAATATGCATTTCTCTAATACGGTCTGTTTAACTCTAATTAGCAACATGAAACTGCTACATCATCTGATAATATCTTGGACTGAAATGACTTGGTTGTCCTGGGAGGCAGAAAGTATCACTTATCCTAGGGGTCTGAAACAGGTGAACCATGAGATCCCACTTCCACAAAATAAAAAAAATAAAAAAAAAAAAAAACATAGTTCAGGAACATAAACTGCATATCATACTAAAAAGAGTTGGAACCCATCCAAAGCAAAATCTGAAATACTCTACATCTTAAACCACACTGGCAACATCTTTCCACCCTGGTGCCTGGTTTCTGGATCATTAGGCCAGGGCTGAACAACCCTTTATCTAGCCGTCTCAAAACTGAAGCACTTGCAGTCCAGAAGCTGCATGCTGCTTTGCAGACTGATTTATCTTTTTGGACACGCTGCAACAGGTAACTTCTCCCCCACATGATAATTCCATCTAACAGCGCTCTCAATGTAGTGCAGGCAACCTGTTCATATGCTTAAAATTAAACTGAGATTTAATTATTTGCATTTTCTCTTCGATGTATTCTACAGAAAGAATCTATAAACCCATCTTTTATTGAAACTATCGCTTGGGACTACAGAAAAATACAAAAGCCAGGACAGAACGGTTATGTCCCGGAAATTTAGGAAAAATGCTGAAAATATTTGGGGTTTCAGCTAGCTTCTCACCTACTCATTCCTGTTGTTCTCTCTTTACATAAACTCTAAAAATGGAATCATTACAGAGTTTTTAGGCATGGTTAGTAAACACAGAGATCAGCAACATGGAATTAAATCAAATAATTTAAAAAAAACCCTCAGTTATTTGGCAGCAATTTATCCTGGCCATTTAGTGCTAGATGCAAACCACAAAAAGGCAAAAGAAGCAGAAATAGTAACAATTCGCTACTTTACTTGTATGTTGGCTCACTGTTTGAAATTAAAAATTTTAGAACTTACACAAACTCAATACTCAATACTCAATACTCAAAAATCTGTACCAATTCCTTTACATTTTATCTTTTAAAGAAAAAATATCAATTACCCCAGAACAAAGAAAGAGTTTTGTCAGCATCCCTTAGAATCCCATTTATCTCTTCATCAATTGCTCTTTCCAATCAGTGTATGTGGGCCTTGTCCCTACACGTCACTGAGCAAATTAAGTCAAGCAGTAAAGTCACATTGCAAAATAGCTGAGTGAACAGGAAAACAAAACAGAACAAACAACTATAAATTATTATTCAGAAATAAAACATCAAATGCTATCAAAATAACAAAGTTAACCTCTCGATTCTATGATGGTGAATCACACTTCATCAAAAATTATAAACACCTGGCAAACATTTTACAACATTACAAAAAAAAAAGAAAATATAATTACATCTTAATAAACTTTGTTTTCTCTGTAGACACTAAAAACAGTAATAAGCTTAATCTCTTTCCATTTTTTCCTCCAATTCTCAAATATGCTTGGCTTGAAGAATAAAACATAATTAAGAGTGACATGTGACACTGTAACTGCTTTTTTAGAATGGGAATGCTCTTGTTGCTCTTTGTTACACAGCTTGTCTGAATTGTCACATGAAATAATTGATGCTTACCTTAACCAGTGCATTTTCCTTTATTTACTGAGAGCAATGTGATCTTCAGAAATAAATAAATTGTTCTATCACAAATGGGATGTCAGACATCAGCAAGCTACTGCCAGCTTCAAAAACAAGGGACCATTCATAACTACAATTCATATTCTGTTCTCATTCTTCTGAAATCTTGGCTCCCCTTTTACCATCATTTGTAACTGTCTGTAAGCTGAAAATAGATATCTAACAATGCCATTTACCCTAAGACCAACTCCCTGTATAGATGCTGTTTAATTTAAGCAGTGTTCTTCTTTCAATCCCCCAATCATGCTAACATCTTTTTATCCTACTCTAGCCTGAAAACAAGCACATTTTCCCCACTGTTCTTTGCTTCCATAAGCTAAACCCTAAAATATACAAGTCATTTTCTTGACAAAAGCCCCAATTTAACTGCCTAATTTCTGACTCAGTCACAAAATTAGCTTGTTAGAACAGCTAAAACCTAAACAAACTATGAGATCATTAACTAAACAAGACAAAGGTTAGCTGAATAATTTCATATATATACATACATATACACACATATACCTAAATGAGAGCAGTTCCTCTAACAGAGAAATACACTTATCTCTACAGTGAAACACGGCAGCTGCTCAGCAGCAAGCTGCTAGAGCTAATCAAGGATTTTTCTAACTATTTTTACCAGGATATGCAGTCATCCCAATGGGAACTTTTATGAAAGTAAAGTTCTTTCTACTTCTGTCTTACTGGAGAGCGCTCTCAGACTCAAGACAGACTTCCATGTTAGGCACAGAGGAACTATGACTATTTTAGTGTTCCGGCACTGGCAGGCAAACAAACAAAAAAAAAAAGCAGGAACACACAATCACAGCACTTGATCACATACAGGATATCCAGATTTAAGTCCTTGGGCTCCTTGCTTTATGTCTGGACATAATGGGAATAAAGAAATATCCCATTTGCAGCCCTAGAGAGCTGATCATTTACATAAAAAGTTGTATAAAATACTTTTATGACTGGAGTCTAGGAGATACCTTCAGTCTGTTTTCAGCTTAAAAAGAACATCTGGAAATGTCTTTATTTCATCCCACTGAAGAGTACCTTAAATTCCCAACCTCCAGCAGAACAGAAAAAAAGCTTCCCACCTGGCTTTACTCACGACATTGGTAACGGTGGTGTAAGTCAGCAAGAGGTGAGAGCACACAGCCCTTCACCACCCCTGGCTTTAGCAGCATCTCGTGTTTCCCAGATGAAGTACAGTTTCAGGTGATCGTCAATCAGGTAAAGAGTATTTGGCATTAACATGAAGATTACACAGTAACTGTCATATATTGGAACAGTGAAGATGAGGCTTATTCAGACAAGGAAGAGCAAACCCAAAAGCTTGTCAGACACGGAGCATCCTGCCCCACCTTCCTTAGGCAAGAGGCATCCAGCCCTCGGAGCACACAAAGATGTCTTCCCTTGTGGAATAGCCCCAGTAAACACCTATGCAGTCCTTGCTTAAAGAATAAGGCATGCATGTCCAACTTTTTGGCTTGCCCGGGCCACACTGAGTGAAGAAGAATAGTCTTGGGCCGCATACAACATATAGAATATAGTTAATGTATGTAACTGACTTATTTTTTTTTGCATTTTTTTTATTAAAACATTAAAAATGCAAAAAAAAACAAACCATCAAACTAGTAGGATATTTGACCTTGTTTTTGTGAAACTAATGCATCAGCCTTGTACAATGGAAGTGGTTGCAATTCTTACTAAGTTCTCAAGGTGTTTGTCAGAGACTTTTGGTGAAATCTTACTCTTGCTGTGCTTTATCCTTGAAAACAGTTGTTCACAAATGAACGTACAGCCAAAAAGCAATGACGTGTATAAGGCGTGCTTGTGAAGGGAGGGATATTTTTCTCTGGTAAGGTAGGGCTTATAAAAGTCTCTAGAGACACGATCAAATTTTTCTTTGAGTTGAATATCTGATTGCAAATTTTCACCTGGAAGGTATAGAGTTGCAGCTAATGTTTTTGTCAGCTGAAAATGGAGTCAGAAATATACCAAAAAAAAGATTTTTTCCANTGCTTTATCCTTGAAAACAGTTGTTCACAAATGAACGTACAGCCAAAAAGCAATGACGTGTATAAGGCGTGCTTGTGAAGGGAGGGATATTTTTCTCTGGTAAGGTAGGGCTTATAAAAGTCTCTAGAGACACGATCAAATTTTTCTTTGAGTTGAATATCTGATTGCAAATTTTCACCTGGAAGGTATAGAGTTGCAGCTAATGTTTTTGTCAGCTGAAAATGGAGTCAGAAATATACCAAAAAAAAGATTTTTTCCACAATTTTGAAACCTATTCTCAAATTCCTTTATCAAAACAGAAAGCAAGGCTGCATGTTTTTCACTGTTCACAGGACTGTGTTTAGCCAATGTATCAAAATGCATAAAATTATTTGCATAACTTGAGTTAGCCCAGCACTGTGCCCTCCCCTTGTCCTGGCTGCAGCTCAGACGGTGCGAGTTGTTGAGTGACAGGTGCGGGCCTGGGGCAGGGCCAGGCCACCGCCATGATGGCTCAGCAGCAGGGGGTGGGCCGCATTATGAGCTGTGCCAGGCCGCATGCGGCCCATGGGCCGTGGGTTGGACATGCCTGGGATAAGGCTTTATTGGAAAGATCACAAGATGTTTTTCAAGTAAAGAACTAAACAGACAGAGACCTCATCTCCTAACAAAGTAATAGCATCAGCACTGACTACTGCAAGTAAACACCATTCTAGCATTAAATATCCAATCTCACTTCGCTGGTCAGCATGAGGATGACTTCTCTACAGGAGAAACGCAATGCAATTCCTGATTCTGGGAATCACAAGCTTTACACTCCTAGCTGCAGAGTCTGCAGTACATACCACGTCCTTTCTGTCTAAGCAGGTTTGTATAATCACATCCATTACAGTAACCGATTAAAAACATAATTGTAACATACAGCCATGATCAAATTTGTTTTCATTTAACTTTTTAAAAAGGATTTTATTTCTATTTAATTCACAAAATAGCCATGGAATGTTTTTACTGTACGAAATCTTAGACCAGCCCTTTGTGCATAAATTCATACACATATACATATATTGAAGAAGTGAACACAGACCAGTACTATCATATCAAGTGTCAATTTTGAAGCATTTTTCAGATAATTCTCTTAGCCAAAGAAGCCTTTGAAACTATCCCCCTCCCACTACTCCCTGTCTGCTAACATATACATTCAATAAAAATGTACACAGAGAAAAATAGTAGGGATCTTTAAATCAGGGTTAGAAAAAAATCTTTTTCAATTATTCTGGACGAAGGAGTATATGGGCATTTAATTAAAAAAGTTCCTCAGTACTTGAATTTTCTCTGGGGTAAGGGAATTAACTAGCACAAACTTGTCACTGCCTAATTAACAATGCACGAATGGAATGTCCAAATAGCTATAAGCAGATATGTTGCATAAGCATAATAAATGAAATAAATAAAGGTTAAATTCCTTTTTTTTTTTTTCTATCACACGTAGATTTTTCTATCAAGGAGTGGCAGAGGAAGCTCTATTACTGACCTTAACTGCACCTTAACTCACTATGAGTCACGGTAATACACCCACTTGACCGCTGTCTGAAGGCGCAAGCAGATTCTTCACTTCTGAGCAGACACCACGAGTGGCCAAGAGTCTACAAGGATTCCAAGGAAAAACTCGACCATTATAAACCAGTCCTATGCCTCTGAACTTGAAATTGTATTTGGCCCTAAAACTCTCACCTGCTTCCCACCTGCAAAAGGGGTTATGAGAAGTACCTAGAAAGCAAACTAAAGTGTATTTTAGTGTAATTGTTAAAATTTATCTTCACTGGTATTCTCTTTATAAATATGCTTTTTAAAAGAATTAGCACTGGTAAAGTCAAAAAATAGTCTAATTCTGACAATTTCAGACAAAGCTTTTGAAGTGACAACGAAAGCATCCACTGACACAAGATCAAGCAGAGCAGTATCTTGAGCAGAATCTCAATTTATGTTAATAGGTCTCAAGCCAGCATATTAAGGAGTAACAAGTCTGAAAATAAGCACGTGATACACATAGTTCTACATGTCATGAAGAGCTTTGAAGTTGAATTCTGGAATCATACTGAACTATGTAACCTTGAATTTTTGTCAGAGTGCCCCACACGCTGATATGCTGCACGAAGTTGGAGCTGTTGCCACAACCATCAGCTGTCTTTGAACAATGGCAGCTCCTGCTCAAGTGGAAATATTGATTCCTTACGGATAACTCTTCCTCCACAACACTATACTTCTTTGGAGATGGATTACTTGATAAAGACAGTTTCACAGTAACTGTCACTAAACAAAACAGAGTTAAATTCAGAGTCCTGGCTGCACGGATTAGGACAAGGACAGGAAAAGCATTTTGCCAGCAATAACCTCAGCAGTATCTCAGAGCATAAATAAAACTGTTAATAATGCTGTCCAGAAAACTAACCCATTGAAAGCTGATTTCACAACTCTCTGCTTCTCTCACATTCCCTATTTTCTAGGTAGTATCTAGTAATCGACCTGTGTCTGTGTCAGTGTCTAAGCCAGAGAGAAAGTGATTTTGATCTAGGATGATGATTCCTAAATTCCTGAAGATTTATGGTTGAACAACACTAAGATAAACTCTCTTTCATACTTGAAAGGGGGTGAACAAGAAGTAAAACGTTTTATAAGTATTAACGTTTACTACTAATACACATATGCTAATATATACTTTTTTATATATTGATATGTGTATATGTATATAAATATATAATAATACATATATACACATACAAGAAACAGATCAAAAATGCATATGAAGACTACAGAAAGTCACCATCTATACAAACTGTACTAGCAACTTAACCAAAATAAGAACAGCTATACTGGGTTCAATCACAGCTGTACATAATCACATCTCCATAAATTAATGCTTCGGGAAGAGCAAGATAAGGACAAGCATATATGACACTTCTCCTAAGAAATCTTCTAGTATCCAACTATGAAAAGCCAAAACTTCTCAAGACCGAAAATACACAATACCAAAAACCATTCAAAGATGCATTTAGAGGAAATCAAACAGGAAAAAAATAGCTATAGGCAATATTCTTGTACCGCAAGCAAGAATGGAGAAGGCAATGATTTGGTGTCTCTGTAAATCCTGTCTTTGTACCATCTAAAACCTGAGCTGTACCAGCAGCCATATAGCCAAGGGACACCAAGAACTAACTTTATAGGACCAGCTCCATTGCCCAGCATACACAATAATCTTCAATAAATTTCTATGTTCTGACCACAGAGAGGTTTGGCCTTATATGCGTCCCTTCTGCTTCCCATGGGGACACACGCTGGCTGAGCATCAAGCTGAGGATTTGGGGCTAGAGAACTGCAGCATCAGGAGTTCCTTCAGCTACAGCCCTCAGCAGACATCACCATGATTAAGCACGCCCTGTGGAAGCAGCACATGCCCTAACAGCTCATCCCTCTCCATCCTCTCAATTCAGACCCCAACCTTGTCTAGACATTTGAGACATCGGTCCAGATATATCCTGTCCATGCCACAGGTTTTGCTTGTTTGCTCTCTACAGTAGACCATGTTCAGGAGGGCTCAGGTTGATGAACTGCGAGATCAAAGTGGGATAATATGTTCCACGCTACGCTGCTTTAGAAAATGTTTATTTGCAGACTGTGAAGATCAGTCACCTCCCCCAGTTTCTTCCTTCCATGTTCTTACAACACCAGCGAGTGAGATCCAAGAACAATACAGGGTAGATGGTGGGAGTTTATGTTTCCGTGAGATACAGTTAAATAGCCCTTGGACCAAGCCCCAAGTTCATGTGGGGGAAAGGAGCAAAAATAAATTTAAAAATACTTTTGAAAATATAACTGCTTTGTTACAACAAAGATTACTTACAAAATAAAAATTACTTGAGTTACCTTCTGGTGGTGGGGGAGGGAATTCCTCTGTGTCCATCCTAGTGTATCCACCACACCTTCAGCAGACTGAAAAACTGCAAAAATGAAGGGAACATTTTTTAGATGAGTATCATTTCCAGATATACAGACACTCCTTTTCAATTTGGCCAAGTTCGTAGCTAATAACACTGTGGAAGAAAGGAAATGTCCCTGGCTTCTTGCTTCAGAACACATCAAGTCCAAATTTTTATGTATGTAGTTCTTAGTTCTGGAGCCAGTTCATGTAATGACCTCAGTAAGCCAGCTGAATAAAGCTGAAGTTTTCAAACTATCTGGTACTCTGCAGCTCCCACTGTGACAATTACAAACAGATTATTAAAACATGTTATGTTAGTGTCTGTTTGGTGTACACATTCTGTTTCAAAATCATCTTGAAGGATAATGAGAGAAAAATTCTGCGAAGCTTAGAAGTTTTGATGATGCTTTTCTCCATTTGGGGATCAGCTATCACAAGTTCTAACTCTGGGGAGGGAGAAGGGGCTGTTATCTTAAAAACTCTGCTCACTCTAATTTCACATCTTCTGAAGAGAGCTGAAATACTGGTCAGCAATCCCCATGAAAACCATCTCTTTTCTCCAGCAGAGTATAAGTAATGTTTTCAAGAAATGGATAAATCTACAAAGCACTCCCATACTCTGCACCCAAACACACACCAGGAGAGAGCACGAGAAATTTTCCTTCCTTCCCGCTAACAGCACTTAACAGCAATACTCCAACGTTGTCCAGAAGGACAAACCAGACCCTTAGTACTGGGCAATGCACACAATGCCCAAAAAACATTTTTCCTCTAACTGAAAAGGTAGCTATCAAAACAGAAGATTTCAGAACAATGCTCAGGAGAAAAAGTAAGTTTCCAAAAGCCGCAAGACAGAGAAGGAGCCAATGCTGAAGTTTGTCCTACTCCTGAGTCATCCTTTGACGCTTACCTCAAGAAATTAGTGTTTCCACATGCAAAATAACTCAATCCCTTGGAAATTCTCTATAGTCAAAGTATGGAAAGGATAAGTTGAAGGAGATAGAGAAATTCAGGAACAGTAGAGAAACAGTAAGCTAAACGAATCAGAATGTGGAGGTAAAATGAATTGCCACATACATAAAAGGTAGCAGTGAATGAAATAAGTGCCTCAAAATGGGATCCAACCTTAGAAGGTAATTGAGTCTTACAGGAAAAGAAGTAACTTCAGAGCCAGGGCTTAGAAAGGATCCACACACACATACACCATTTGTCTGTCACACACAAAATATTCCCCTACATGCTTTCATTGCACAGCTTCCCTTTGAAAGCCTCTCTCACTACAGGTTGTATCTGCAGAGCTCAAAGGTGTGTTCCTACTTACAAATGTCTGGAATGCATTTTGCAACACCAAAATTGTCAGGCAAAATACAGGAAAATTATGGCTTGAAGAGAAGGACATTTTTCTTAATTCTCTTTATTTCTTTATTCTTTTGAAGTTGAATCATCACTGGAACACAGATTTTCAAACATGAAACGTGCAATAACTGGCAGACCTCCAGAAGTTAGTCTCAACACCTCTTGTCTTTATGAAGGGAGCTTAAAGGCCTTCTATTTTTTTTATTTTTATTTTTAAACAGGATGTCAGTTTGTCAACACGTGTGGAACTTACTTCAACAATAATTTAAAAAATAATCTTCTTCCTCACAAGCAATCCTTACAATTAGCATAAGCAGAGCTGTGCTACGGAAGCTTTCAACTTGTTTTCTGTTTTGATCTAGCTCAGTGACATGCTCCAAATTACACAGGAATTGTGTAGAGGAAGGACACAGACCCAGTGTTAGAGCCCTAACCACTGACCTGCTTTCTCTGATACGAACAGTGCAGTTATTCACAAGAAGAAAGACACACTGCCTTACTTAAGAATGCCTTATGAGTTGACTTATACATTGCATTAATTCATCTTCAAGTTCCGCAAATTCTTCTCTGATTTTAGACACCGAGAAAAACATTCTAGCAGCAAAGAGAGCTTGCGTATTGTGAATTCTGGTAAGACCCTTCATAAAAATAAAGTAATTGCTATTTTATGAGTCCGATATAGCCATGCCAGTGTTCATGGAACACCCTCCAATAGCACCATACATAAAAATCTTTCACTTTTCTGTTGAGAGACAGGGGAGCTAAGTCAAATCAAAAGGATTTAAATCAAGGTTAAGCCAGGCAATTTAATTCAGCTGGGAGTACACAACTCATTTTGCATTTGTAGCTCCAGTATTTTTTCCCCGCTGATTCCAGTGGTCGCTACCACTAACAGAAGTTTCAAACTGTGAAGATATACAGGTTTATATAAGCGATAATCACATAAATCAAAGATCAAATTAAGTTGGAAGGGACCAATGAATGTTCTCTCATACACCTGAGACAGACATAACTTCAAAATTAAATCAGGTTGCTTTTATTTCCACACAAATTTTGAAAACTCACAAAAGAGGAGATTTCACAACCTGCTCCTGTGCTTCACCAGACACGTCAGGAAGAACTTTTCCATCATATCCAGCTGGAATTACCCTTGCAGCAGCTAGGGATCATCACTCTCTTGTTGTGCACCTCCAAATAAAGTCTGGCTCCATCTTCTTTTCAACACCTCCTGAGGTAGCAGAGGACTGCAGTTCAATCCGCCCTAGTCCTTTCTTCTTACAACTAAACAAACTGCTGCTGCAGCGTCTTCTGATCTGTTCCAACACCCCACCTACAGCACCAGCCCTCCCTGGATTAGCTCCAGTTTGCCAGTCTCTCACTCATACTGGGGACCCCAAACTCAACACTATATTCCAGATGCAATATCCATGAGCGTTAAGTAGATGTCCCTCAGTTTAACACAAAATCATTTCAGAAACTGAACTATGTGCTTTTAAACCACAGAATACCAAAAATATGTTCCAAAGGTATTTAGAAACTGTAAACAGAAAAAATAATCTGTTAAACGTAAAACACATGAGCTATTACATTCATGTGTATTGCATTATAAAATAGCTGAACAACTGGCCTGAAGTGCTGGATATGACACAAAGTTTATCAAAATACAGAGGTTTTTTTCCCATTTAAAATTGATTCCTCAAACACAGAATTGCCAGTAATTAATGACACAAACAACTTCCTTACAGGCTTCACAACAGTCACAGAAACACAGTTTGCTTGTTCTTGAAGTTCGCTTACCCAAAGGTGAAGATTTCTCACTGGCTTCCAGCTTCCCCCCTGACTCAGTGCTCCTCACCTTCCTACCTTCAAGGTTCAGGTAAAGAGGTTGCAGTGGGTGCTGTGGACCATGGTGGTGGTCTACCGACTGCCTTTTCTTCATCTTTTCCACCTGTGTGACCCAACATACACAGCAGCTACCGGGAACAAGACCAAAACACACCCAGATTCTTTCACATAGGAAAGCAACCCTTTGACCAAAAGACTGACCGTTACTTCCACTGTCTGCTTCCTGGTATTCTCATCCAGTCCTCTCCTCTGAAAATGTTATGAGCAATAGGTAACATTCCTTTTTACAGACTGAAAGTAGAACAGGAACTTTCCAAATTTGCAGGTTCCCAGTTTAGTTCTCCACTTAGAATGGGTTAGCCATTGAACCAATCTATTTGAGCAAACCTACATAACGAAAATATTCTGAGCTTGAGAGACTACTGCTGTTAACAAAATTTGCAGCAGTGTAGTACACTCTTATTCCAGCAGTTTAGCTAGTAACTTCTTAACTTTGACTATCTTTAAAAATCAGCAGCAACCATGTTAAATGAATGTATTCTGAAAGAAAAAAGAAAATCAGATGCCTTAATACACTGCAATACATTAAGGACATTAAAATTTAGAAATTATGATGAACTTGGTAAATTGGTATTTTAAATATATATACATATATTGCCCACCAAGAGTGTTCACTTTTGACCATGAAAGCTGTTATGGAAAGAGGTGGGAGTCTGCAGTGTCCCTCAACAGACATTAAAATCTTAGGAGCCTAACACTTCTGTAATAAAGACCAGTGGCCTGGCATGTGTAAGACTGAAATTCCAATTCCACAGCCAACAGCAATTTTAGCAAAGAAAAAAAAAAAAAAAGACCTTTGTACTTGTCCAAAGGCTATAGAAGAAAGTAGTATTCCTCTCTGTAACTCAGTTTCCTGCCTTGTGACATTGCTGGGATTATTTCTGGTAAAACTCCTCCTGCCTCCTGGACTAGAAGGTCTCTCAACTGAGGCTGCACATGGATAATTTCCTTTAATTGTGAGATAAACAATAGACCACCAGTTTTCAGCTACCAGGACACAAATAATGATCGACATCTGCATTTCTACTCCATCAAAATTATTTTCTAGAAGCCATTATTTGTGCAATAGAAGGCAATAGAAACAGCACCAAAGCAAACTCCTCCAAAACTATGAGGCAGCTCAGTGGTCAGAGCTATTGGCACAGTATCTATCCACTGAGCTGGACAGAGATGCACGCTGCCAAGTTTCCCAGCTCTACAAACCTAAGAACAGAAAAGGGTACATACATTTTCTTTAAGGAATGTGCATAATAGCTGCTGAGACATTGAGATTCTTCATTCTTAACAGTGCAGAAAGAATGAGCCAGTGAGCATGTTCAAAATAAAAAACAGAAGATAGGAAACTAGGAGACTGACTTCCAAGGGACTGTGACTCACAAAGAAATCTTAGCAGGCAAGCTGCAAAGTAACTTCTCTGAGAAAGCCTGCAAGCCTGAAAATTAAATTAAAACAACGACTAGAAAACTGTGAAGACAAAGCCTATGAATGTCTGAAATACTTTAGTGCCCTTGTCACCTACTCAGTATAACCACGTAATGCCCAAATGAATCTTCTTGAGCCTGTAACTACAGAACTCCTGCTTAGTAATTCTTACTGATGTTTGATGAACAGCCTGTTTGAGGGTGGAGATTGAAGCAAGAGAAGAAAATAATACAGGAGGAAGGAGGTTAATTTTTTGTGTGTATATTTTTCTATATATACAAATATGAAGCCTAATGTGTGGCTCAGATACAGTCAAGGGAACTTTTCTTACCAGCTACAATGCAGATAAAGTCAGATTTGCAGATGCACATTTTTCAGAGCACATACAGAATCCACTTGCCTGAAAGCCACTTCATTTCCCACCACCTTTTCTCACAGCAAGCAGCATCCTGCTCCAAGCTAGAGAACATGGCAACAAGCACTGAATAAGAACCAATCTACATGGACACTCCAAGAACACAGCTGAAGATTGGTATTCTCTTCCTCCTACACCATCTAAAGAAAGGGAAAAGAAGACAGATTTGCAGATTTGTCTGCAAACTCCTTCACACAACACAAGCAGAAAGCACTATGAACTTGTTAGTATTTATTTTCTTATTTCCCTCTCAAGACAGATTGATGCAAGGCAAAGCAGAGAATCACAGCCTCATAAGCTCATAAACTCCTCCAGGTTGGCAGGTACCTCAGGAGGTCGGGCAGTCTGAGCTGCTGCTCAAAGCCAGGCCAGCTCTCAGGTGAGACCAGGCCAAGGGTCCTGGAAACCAAGGACAGACACAGCACAACTTCACCACATAACCTGTTCCCCTGCTTGCTTTCCAGAGAAAAGTATTGTTCTTGTACCTAGTCAGAAGCACTGTTGTTTCAGTTTATGATCATTGTCTGTATTCCTGTCTTTAAAAACTACCGTCAGGTGGGGCTGGGCCTTGAAGGCCCCCCAAAGCTTCTCCTCTCCAGGCTGGACAAGTGCAGCTCCCTCAGCTTCTCCTCACAGGGCAGCACCACAGCCCACCACCATCATGGCGGCCTCGTGCTGAGCTCGTTCCAGTTTATCCACAGCTTCTTTGCATCAGGGCAGAGCATGCCAGGGACACAAAGCCAGGTGCAATATTCTAGGTGTGGTCTGACAAGTGCTGACTGATGGAGAATCCTTCCCCTTGAAGAAGCTCTTCCTTCCCGTGAGCACAACCTTGCACTTGTCCTTGCTGGATTTGATGAAGCTCCCATCAGCCCATTCCTCCAACCTGCCCATGTCATGTTGATCTCATCCACTGCTCTCCTCTTCCCCCAGTCTGCTGTCACCAGCAAACATCAGAAGCAAGGGCTGGTCACCTTTCAAGTCCTACAGCAGAGGGCTGGTGCGCTTCTCTTGCTGCCAGCTTCCAGGCAAGGTGCAGTGCACTGACCACCTCTCAGCCCAGCTGTCCAGCCAGTTTTTCATCCCTCTGATAGTACATCCACACAGATCATAATGGCTTTCTGCAAGAGACCTTGCTGAATCCAAACCATACGTGATCCCAGACATTACCAAACATTAAGCTCGGTAGCACCATGCTCAGTTTACAGATGGGAAAGCTGAGACCTACGAATACTTACGAAATGAAGGGGAGTATGGATAAAAAATAATTTAAAACAGGGAATGGAGCAAGTTCTTGAGTGTGCACTTATGGAATTTGGCTTTTGGTGAAAAAGCCTCTGCTTCTGTCTCTTGTGACAGGAATGGTTTGAATACACACAGGTAAAACAGGAGCATCACCCTGGGTTTTGGATTCCATCCTGGAGGCAGGTTGTACCGAAACAATCACAAGCACCAGTGGGACTAAAAGTGAATGCCAGTGTCACATACCTTTCAATCAGGACCGACCCCTTTGTTCTGTGCCACACAAACTAGAGGATTGTGTTCCTGGTTCAGGACCATGACCTTCTGCGTCATACACACAAATACAAGTATATGAACACTAGGAGCATTTTGAGGCATCCAAATCTTATTGAAATCAAGTAACTAATGTCATCTGGAAAGAAAATTTTGTTTCCAAAATTCCATCTTTCAAACTTCATTGAAATTACTCTCGCCCAGTATTGGAGAACAAGTATTACATTAGTTGGAAATGTTCTCATTAAGATGTTTAAGTCAGAGAAGATCCTCACATGCTGTGCAACACTTCAGTTGTGATGCAAGTTCATGCACGGTTTACATGTATACATGCTATAATAATACATATAATAAGAATTATTACGCAGAGACTTCTTAAATGTTATTCCAAAATATGCATTTACTGTCATAATTCTGATCAGCCTCACATGTAAAATACAGTATTTTTTGTCACAGGAATAGTACCCTCTCCTGAAAACTGGTTTGATTCCCCAGCAAATCAGGTTCTTACTACACAAGAACCTTGACTTCCAAAAAGCAAGAAAGGAGGCAGGCAAGGATGCCCTCTATGGATACAATGGATAAAGCACTTTTTCCTACCCACCCACCTAATCTGCCCATCTGCTCAAAAACAGAGGTCAAACTTGTGTTAAATGCAGGAATGCTGGTTTTGCAAAGTACAGGTTGTCATTCAAGATGACAATTTTGACGATGACAATTGTATCAGGAGATCATCAGAAGCTCTTTCCAATGACACAGTGAAATGATACACTAAACTGAAGATTCAGTTCCTACTACTTTACTGCAAATGGAAACCTGACACAGACACTTTCCCTAAACATTTCCAGTTCTTTGCTCTCTACTGTCCTTGGAAAAGTAACAACCATTACTTTGGTTGTTACTACTTATCCTTGGAAAAGGACAACCCATTACAGACAATTAATCATAGCTGACCATTACAAAAGTGTTTACCTGAACAAATTTATTTCACCTCATGACTATAGTTATTAAGAATATAAATATAGATTTTAATTCCTGTGTTTCTGAAACAAACATTTGGGGTAAAATATGGAAATACACTGTCAATCACAGAGTCATAATGCACACTCTAGGAAAATGAACGCAACTTTGATTTATTTGGATCTTATGACAGCAAAATGTTATTTAAAAAGATAAAAATTAGGTAATGCAGACACTAAAACACCAATTAGAGTAAGGAAGTAAAGTAGAAACAGCATCTGCATAGAATAGCTGTCACCTTCAAAAATAAATAAATTGGAAGGCAGTTTTCCATGTAAGTTCTGCATCTAGTACTAACATCACTGGTCTCCACTCCTTCCCTGATCTGAAAATGATCAGTTGGGTCTCTTCTCCAGTTTCTATGGTTCTACTTTGAAAATAGAGCTTTTAAGTCTCAAAATAGCCAGTCCATGGCTTGCAACAAAACAGAATACTATGTATAAAACTCTACAGGAATGCTGAGGATCAGACACACAGAACACTTTAAAGCAGCGTAAAATACAAAGCCTAAAGCCTTAAATCCAAGACTCACTTTGGTTTACATGTTTGCTGTCTACTTCTTAGTAATTCATGATCTCATCTTACACATAAGGAAACAATGTTTATCCCCCTGAAACTGAATACTTGTTATGTATCTTTAATGAGATGATCACAAGAAAAAACTGCAAGCTTAGAAGATGCTCACATTTTCCCGTATGTTTGACTAGAAACAATATTCATATGAGTTTTGCAATCTTTTTGAAAGCATTTCTGAAAAACAGAAATGAGAGTGAATGTTTGACCCTGGGCTTGGATCCTAATAGCTTGGATTCATGGTTCAGTCCCAAGGAACAAGTGCTGTACAGTACAGTAAGTCACTGAAACAGGCATTCCCCAAGATAATGCCCCCATTCACCACTGCGTAAGGAGAACAATTTATTTTGCTCTGGTTAACTGCTTCACCCACACATCTGACATTAAGCTTGAGGCTTCCTGACCGAGCAGCTAACGTGTAGGACATGAATCAATGTTGTCCAGTTATGCATCACTTCCCACAGTCTTGCTGATTCAGGCAGTTCAGAATAAAAACATGAATCCAGTTTTTGATCTAAAAACACTGATTTGCAAAAATATTTTTCAAATCTTGTTTAACATGACTTGTCATCATTCCCCTTGAAAGCAATGTGTAGTTTCACATGTCCTCGGTATCAAAAATAACTTGAGTATTTTGATTAGAGTAAAAGTCAGATTCCTGACTACAAGAAAATGTCCAAGTGATACAAATTTCAAAAGATGCTCATAATGCAGCCAGTTCCTTCCATGGCTGTGATTGATCATGACTTCCACCATTCTGCTCCCTTCAAACTACACATGCATGCAATGCATACTGAGAAAGATGTGAAAACAGATGGAAAATTAAATCCCAGTTTCATACAGGACCATAATAGGAACTTTGCTTTGTCTCGCTAACGTACATCCATTCATACGGAGCACCTCTCCCCTCAGGGCATGCCCGCAGCCCCCCCGCAGTAACTCCCAGGCTTGTTTATGAGCCCCTGCTAACTCCCAGATTGGTAGGTTTGTGGAGGTATGGCTCTCCTGCACTTTTCCACTCTTGAAAGTACTTTTAGAGTCAGAAAAGAATTTCCCAAGATTACTTTTCCACTAACAGATGTAGTAACAGGGAGGACTTTATACAAGTGGGAACAAGGGTAAAAAAATATCCATAATGAGTTCTTATGTTAACAAAAGGAGGTCTTGGACATGAAAAAGATGCCTCGCTCCCATTCTGTAGAATGCATACAAACAGGAAGAGTAGATCATGCCACTGACAGCGAAGCCTCACCTGTTGCCCTACTGTAACAGAAAACATTCAAAATGTAAGAGGTGCCCCACATTACGTTCACAGCATTTCATTGACCACTGTAACTCCAAATTACCTTTCTTTGAGGGACAACTGCTGCAACACACATTCCACAAGAAGCAAACAAGCACAGTATGGAAATGTAATTGCAGCCACCAAGAAGCTGAACTTACTGAAAGACAGTTACCAATTAGAGGCACCAAGACAATTCCTCTTTCAGAGTTCTACACTAAAACTATAAAATGGAAAAACAGGATTAAACAAGGAGTAAGAAACAAACGCCAAGTCCCCCGACAGAACCAGAGAGAAAACAACTATCCCATATAGATAAAAAAAACTGAGCATTACACACTGCTAACTTCTCCATCACACAAAATTGAGAGATTTATCAAAAAAGCATGAAGAATAACATGACTGCAGCTCTGTACAGTGTAAAAATTTTAATCTGAAAGACTGAATCAAATCCTCTTCCCCCCAGACCACAGAATTTGTTTCCTGGCTTGTTCAGAACTAGGCTGAAGTTTACAAATTTTCTACAACAGATTCTAAAAATAATTTCTACTTTATATAGAAGCAATTAAAAGATTTCCTGTTATACAAGTGAGTAATGTACTACTCCCAGTTGCACTCAATTCCATTAACAGTTATGAAGATCGACAACAGCTTTTGAAGTTTTAGACAACCTTGCTGTCTCCCTTCAAACGTTTATAAACTATGCAGGGACCCCTCAGCAGCTCAGAATCAAACAATGAAGTCCTCTGGTGTTGGTATTTCTTCATAACAATATTTATGAGAGTAATTTATATAGATGTAATGGCACAGATACACAAAGAATCACCAAAAGCTTGCATAGAGATGCTAAGAATCGCCAAAGGCATTTTTAAAAAGCTGTGACTTCTAACATAAAAAATTCAGCCTACTCAAAGCTAAGGCTGTGTACCTAATGAAGGTGAGCTCTTGGAAATCCTTAGTTAAGACATGCTACTGAGCAACTACGCCTAGGACAACACTTGATGTACTACGACAATCTCAAGAAGCATAAATCTGTTTTGTAGGACTCTGCTCTGGCGTTGGATTGCCATAGCTGCTGTGGGCACAGCCACGCCCTTCCTGCAGAGAGGAACAGCAGCTCCCGGGCAGGAGGGGGCACAGAGATGGGCATCTCTTCACAGGGCAAGGAGTGTTTTCCGTGCTGTGGTGCACCAGCCTCTGACCTGCCACATCCAACAGCCTGCACGTATGATCTCCGTGTCACAAGGCGGACCCACTGTGCAGCATGCCCTCTCCATGCCCTGCTGCACAGTCCCCAGACCCAGGGGCTGCTGTCACCTCGGGTGCTCTGCAGGACGCTCCCTAGGCACAGCCTGCTTCCATGGCCCCTTCTGCCCTCCTCCACATGCGGATGTCAGCCCCATGTGCTGGACACGCAGCGCCTGCCCCATCACAGACACCTGTCCGTGCCCATGCAGCATCCCACGTACAGGTAAATCAGGCTGTGCCCTGAAATCTCACTGCAGAACCTTCAGAAATATCAAATTTCAAGATAGCATCTGAAGAGCTACTGTTCGCAGCCAGATAAACACATGTAACTAGTTCACAGGTACTGAGCCTGGGGGTGGAAAGAAAAAGACAAGGTGGATTAAACAGAGCAAGTCAGACAGATTACGGAGCTCAAGCAGAGTGTCCAAGTGAAGGGAGTGCGGGGCCGCGGCGGGGGAGAGCCCACAGCCCAGCTCCCACATAGGCAGTGGGCTGGCAGCCCCGAGTTCAGGCAATAAATTGATCCTTCCAAGTGCCAACAGAAAATCTCTTCTGCCATGACTCATGCAGCAAAATACATACACATGCTTCACTCTAACAGGGAAATTGCATAACTGAGAAAAAAATCCTTTTTATGCTGCAATTAAAGGTTAACTTCATACCTGCCACCACGGGATAAAGGCTGTGCTCTTTGTAGCTTTGGAAAAACAAAAATGCATTGAGCAAACGCCAAAATTAAAGGACAGAACGCAAGGCGGATACAAGTTGGGCCAAAGAGAG
>WBMW01002169.1:4295-109856 GCA_013396635.1 Penelope pileata | reverse complement strand
TTTTTTAACTTCTGTCCCCAGCCTCGTCCTCAGGCTCTGCAATATATCCATGTACATATGTCACCTGGATGAAAAATGTTCTTAAATACATTATGATACATCAATCTTGATATCAATTGCAACTGCTTAATATTGATCAGTACCATTTAAAATCTCTAGAGCACTTTTAAGTACAAAGATGTGAAACTAAATATTATTGAAAGACCCATGCACCACCCAGTGCCAATCCTCACCTGTTTAAGTGCATTCACCCTACAGCCAGTAATGAGATGCCCAAACAGAGCAAATCCTTATCATCACATGAAAATGCTAAGCTCTTCCTACCATTTCTGGTAGGAAACGGTGGCATTTCTAAAGAAGTTTGATTACTCCACTCTTTTCCTACATTTTTCATTTCTTTATCACCTAACACAAAACTAAGCGTGCCTTTGTGTGAGTTCACATGAACTGAATTCCAAATGAAATATTTAAAAGTATTACTTTCAAATATATTTCCGTTTTTACAAAGTTAATTCTTTACAGTGCAGTTTGTTACACTGTGAATTTAAAATGGTTTTCACTAGCTGTGTAGGTTTTAAGTGGGAAAGATAACGAAGAGAGAGAACTGGGTCACGTGGGAAGGCTGAGATGAGAAATACCATTATGGCATTCAGTTCAGTTAACAGTGGAGAGATGTTAGCGTATCATTTTTGTAACTTTTAAAAATATGCCGTATTTGACTCATATCCAGCTATCATTCCAAGAGCTGAAATGGCAGGGCATCTGTCTTTGGCAAACTTATTCAATTCCATGATTAAAAGTATCACCTATTAGCAATTTCCTTCTTCTTTTGGTACCCACCTTGTTATCTGTGTGCATTTGCCTCTCCCTTCAACATGCACCTTTCACTGTTAGAGCGACAAACTTCCAATCTTTCCTGCAGTTCTTTTCTGAGCCATTTTGATCTTTGACAAGCACTTGTTTGATTCTGGTGGCCATACTCAACATACTTCTCTGACTCCAATAAAAAAAGTTGCTGGGGAAACCTTGTTGGATAAGCCTGACAGTAGGTGATCAAATTATAATACACTAAGTTACTAAATTCCAAAATAACTTCCACTCTTCCTAGTATTTTCCTACAGCAACATTGGGGGTTGGACTCAATGATCTCTCGAGGTCCCTTCCAACCCCTGCAATTCTGTGATTCTGTGATCCTGATAGTAGTCATCACTGAATCACTGCAATGAGATTTATTTATCTAACCATGATTAGCTGTCAATAACTATCGCACAGCTATGGCTGCCTCTAAAGTCCATATGATGCTTGGGTACAACCAGAACCTAAGACGTTTAAATCAGTTTTACAGTGAAAGATTTACAACAAGACCTCACCAGTATTTGTGTACTCTCATTCTCTCATTGCTGCTTACAGGAGCTTCAGCAAAAACACCTCTCACCTCCAAGCAGCCATAGGTCAGGCATCTACTCCAGCATATGTGCTGGGCATCTTACGGACACTGTGGACACAGAGCAGTGTCTTGGCCCATGCGATGCATTGCTGTGTAGGGACGCATTTTTTTCTGTCCCTGGAAATTGCAGTGCTTGAGCACAGACCTAAACTGTGTGACTCCTAAGGACATACAACATCATTCCCACAGTTCGCTTTCCAAAACTTTGCATGAAGTCTGAACAGGATATCTTAAACGTAAGTTACCAGATTTTCAAGTGATGCCTGGCTTTCTCAGTTTATTTCTCCTGCCTATCTGCTGATAGAGCAGGCAATTTCTCTTGAGGAGTTTACATCCACCTGAAATTTGAAAATTGCTTCTCCTGTTGCTCCTGTTTCCTCCACGAAGAACATATGTTGTAATCCTCCAGAAACATCACAGAGCCACATCCGACAGCCCTGCTCATTTTGAGCATCAGCAGAACTCATGCTGGAGACTCGTAGAATTTTAGGTCCCCTCCATCTCCCTGGCCAAACATAATGATGAGTCATGATACAGATATGTATTAAAAAAAAAAAAAAAAAAAAAAAAAAAAAACCTGAACAGATTTCCTAAATCCAGAGTATTACATCAAAAATGATCAAAAAAATGATCAAAAATGTATTTGGTTTAACAACAGCATTGTTAATTCACTGTCTGATATGATGCCTGCTGCTGCGCAGACTTCCACAGCATCAGCACAATGACTGGGAGACATCTGTCAGTTCTGAGCACACCAGTACTCACCCTGACAACTTAGTTTAATAACCCTGTAATGTTTTACCAGCACCTCCTTCGCTAACACTTTCAAGAACTCTCCACTTCTGAGGAGTCAAATTCTCTGACTGCAATTCAGACAGGCAAGGTACAGATTTCTTTAAACTTTAATATTCCTCAGCATCATAATCTGTGTGTTACCTCAACTCCTTGCTGCCATGGGTGGCCTGCAGCCAGATCCCCACCCAGCCACTCTCTCCCCCTCTCCTCAACAAGACAGCCCATGACCGTTCCCCTCTGCTGCTCCTTCCTCCTCACACACTTCCCCCCTCCTTCACCACAGTCTTTTCCACAAATTGCAGGTGGATCTCACTTTCGAGCCTGGAGCACCTCCTCCTCACAGGGCTGCTTCTCACTGACTTTCCTTCCTCCTTCTGTCCATGTGGCGTTTTTTACCCTTTCTCAAATACATTTCCCAGAGGTGCCGCCACCTTGGCAGCTGGCCCTGTGTTGTCCGTCATGGGGCAGCCCCAGCCTCGCCAAGGAGCCTGCAGCCCCACTGCCAACACCTTTGTGGCTACACCCAATACAGCACATGCATAAATTATTCCTGTAACGTTTTCCCACTTTTTCTTATTTTGCCGTATTCTGATGGCTCTGCTTCATTCTGTCATTTGTTTCTGCAAGTTTGTTTGTTTTATAAATCTAGATTGAAGTATTATCTGTATAAACCTCAGTAAACAATATATCATATTAGGTGCTAAGGCTTATATAGTTGATATTTTGATCAGGAGATATTAAAAGTATAGCTTACCAGAATGGCACCTCCCAAATGGCAGTCTAAAAAAGTGGTCTTTCAATAGGAAGTTGAGTATGGACAAGTTTTCCTATAAGGTCCTTCCCAAAGTTCTTCGCTGGATATATCAAGGATGGATAATCTGGTATCAACCATTTGACAGAATTTTGAACTGCTCTAGGAACAGGGCAAGATTCAGAAATACAGAATAGTCCCACATCTAGGGGCTTTGAAAAAAATGCTGCTGTTAGTGGGAATATCCTCCAGGGAGAAAGCAGCAAAGAAGGAAAAAAACTGGCCTCCAGAGGCTGAAGGAAAAAAAGACAAAAAGGAAACAATAGTACAAGAATAAGTCATTATGAATTAGAACACACTAGAGGTGCTTTTTGCCTTGGGAGGTTTGATGTCCTGAAAGGGGGCCTCAGACTTTATCTCAACCAGTGTCACAGCAGTACTTGAAACAATATGCTGCTGAGGCAAAAAGAAAAGTTAAAGCATCAGACAATCTACATATTCAGTGACCAGCAGCAACCTGATCAGTACTGCATAATGTAACAACTGGTCTCAGCAATCTCATCCCAAAGCCTCTTAATTTTTTTTCGCATTTGTTTCCTATGACTCCCAGGCAAAGCTGCTGCTGCTTTCAAGGATACTTTCACCTTCTAAATGCAACTTTCAAGACAAGCTGACCAAGCTCATTAGATGCTCCTTGTCTACTCTACACTAAGTACTTTGCCATACCTTTATAGATTGTCTGCATGGCTTTGCTCTTCAAGATATTGCAGTTATCACCTTGATTTACTCTCAAAAGATTCTGCCACCAGAACTGCACAGTCTAGAAATGCAAGAAAGTCAACCCTCTATCTTATACACATGCAGAAAGAATTAATGCACAATCACAAGTGTAAAATTAGTCCTTTATCTGGTATATTTTTTTCCTCATTTAATACAAGCCCCATACTTCAGTGAGCACAGTTTTGGTGATAAAATACAGCATTCACATGACAAAGTGCTTTTAGCAGCAGAAATAGCAAAGCAGGACAGGAAAGTTGCATACCCATAGTCATGCATTAAGAATATTTAAAAAAAAAAAAAAAAAAAAATCAGGCCTTGGAGCTGGTACAATCAAATACCAGTATTAAAATCATGCACATACTCAAGTCTTTAAATGTCAGAAGACATTTTGGTGAAAACAGTGTTACTTCAATGTGAATTATATATCCAAAGCAGCAGAGGCAGCTAAAAAGAGAATCATACTAAGAAGTAAGTCAGCTCAAAAGAAACATGTAGTGTATGGGATGAATCTGGCACTAAACTTACGCTTTCTCTGCTCAGGTCATTACCATAAGGACTCAGAAGTGATCCCAGCTGACCCATCAGAACACACACAATGACAGCAGCAGGTGACTGCACAGCTCATTTGCTTGCTTGCTTCTTTGTGCATGTGTCAGCAGATCCCACTCCTTTCCAGTTAGGCTTGTCTCTGCCCCCTTGAATGTTGCAATGTTCTCTGTGTCATTCTCTTTGTCATTCCTCCCCACTCAGAATTGTTTTGCTTAGGGAAAACAGGAAGGCACAATGTGCTGCAAGAACATTTTTTTCTGTGACACTACCACTAGCAGAACACACTAATTAGTCCATTGGAGTCTGCAATGTCTCTTCCAAGACTGGAAACCCATCTGAGGGCTGCTAACCAGAGCAACGGGCATAACTTGCTTAATTACTTTCACTGATCAACTTAAATACCAGTGTCATGACACAGGATCAAAATACTGTAATTGCTGAATAACACTGTCAATGTAAGCGTATGCTAATATGTTTCCAGGATTATGGCAAGAACTACAAAGTAAAATATATTTATCTATTAATTGAAAACATCTGACTAGCAAAACATCAGCAACAAGTTCCTTTTACAGAATATTTACAGAAAGGACTTCATTCACATAAGTACTGTTATGTATTGTTATCCTCCTCCCAGTCTGTACCCACGCGCATTCCATCCACAGCCAGTGGAGCTTTGCACATGAACATTTCTGCTTCTGCTTCAATGAACCTTGGGGACTTGACTGCAGAGGCAGCTACCACAATAATGCCAGCCAGTTGCTTTCACAGTGCATTCTTATCAGAATAGCTGAAATGCCAGTAATGACGCTGTTTTCCTTTAAAGCATCAGGAACGAAGTCCTGCAGAGCACTACTCAAGACATCCATGTTCAATGCTTGCAATTATATTTTGCTGTTTAGCGATTAAATGATTTTTTGAAAGAAATGACGGTGGCTCATACTAAACCATGAAGCCTCACTTGACACCAAGAGAAGTGTCTTCATTGTAACAGCATAATGCAAAGAGATCACACTTGAAATGACACTTCTGGCTGGTATATTTGACGTGATAATTTTTAGTCCTTTTTAGTCCATAGCCATATACATAGCGCAGCTTCCAGTGTTTTAACCACATAACTAAACATGCTGATGTTAAATGTTGGTGAAGGCACACTAGCTTACAAGGTTTTAGAGCTATTTTTCCACGGATATGACATCACCCTTGCTCAGTTTGGAAGAGTATTTTGAAATAAGTCACCTTTTAACACACACCTTTTAAAGATAATCAGCTACAGATAGCAAGTAAAAAACAGAGGCACTATTTTCACCAGTAAATGAAACTTAAGGTAGACAACTATTCAATAAAATACTTTTATTTATGCATTCAGTGTAAAGATGCATTCAAAAAATATTACACTGTATGAGGAACAGACTTGAATTTATTAATTCATTAACAGTTCTAAATTCACTTTAAGCGGGAATTTCCCTGAGGTTAAGGAAAGTGTCATTCATAACTGTACATCAATAGCTGATCAGTGTTATCAGGAAAAAAGCTAAAAACCTGTAAGATTTGGACACAGGTATTTAACAAAAGAAGAGCTCAATGGTACATGCTGGAAACTGCTAGCCAGAGACACTGCTGTAGTACTGAGACTGCTGCAAGATCATGACCAGCACTGCAGATAAGAGTAAATACTACAGACAGATTTTGGAAAATGACAACAGGCTTTGGAAAAAGCATTGGACATAAGAAACAAATGGAAGAAAACACAAACTCTGATTTAGGAATGCTATATGAACACAGAACTGAATGCCTGGACAGGGTCCAAGCCTTAGATGAGACATTTTGTTTTTTAAAATAACAACAGCAGAAACACACACACACTATACAACAAACCTCAGTTATCTTTTTTAAAAAAAACCTTCAACCAGAGAGGTGACACAAGTGCACTCCTCAAATACACCTGCTCAAGAAGAAAGCAGGACACCTGGGCAAACAGTCACCTGGGCAAACAGAAAACATCACCCTAAAACATTATGCTAGAATTTTCCAGATCATGGCAGCAGCACAACATATGATCTGGTCCTGTCCCAACTGTTGTTGAATTTTTTTTCCTATATCAGATTGCAGATGAGGCCTTACAAAAGAAGCCCAAAACACCTGGGATTAGTTTCACAATAACAACATTTATAAACAAACTAAGTAGTCTTTATTTGGGTCGAAATGCAGCACTTAACTTTAAGAGTTAATAGACATCAGAACTCACAGGTTTTGTTTTTTTTTCCGATCTATTTTTCAAAGCTACAGGGCAGTCAACCACCAGCATAAACCAGAAAAGGTTCTTCTGAAAGGAGCAGACAAAAAAAAAAAAGAAAATACTTCAATAGAAAAAAGAGGCTCTGTGTAACAGAACTGATAACTCCAGCTTCAGCCTTTCAAGACGAAGAAGGAATGTTGTCTGCTTTTATGTCCCACTGTATTTCTATCTGGACTGTAAAGCTCCCTCACCCCTCAAACCAACAGAAATATGAAGTGAATGCTATTATTTGTACCACTGCATAGCTCTCCTGCTTGAGCAGGTCTAGCAGCATTTAGGCTAGCAGGTGCTCTTATGTATTATAAATTATATATACATGCAAAACGTTTTAGAGATGCACTATAATGGTCTTAATGGAGAAAAATCTCACACAAAGATGTGTATTAAAAAATTGCCCTATACTGATGAAAACACTTTTAATGAAAGATTTAAAGTCCATTTATCATTACACATCAATTAATAATACAAAATATTAAACTTTTTAAGTCTGGTGTCACTAACATAACTATCCACCTGTCTGCCTGGACCACACCAAACCTCTTTTTTAGTCCTAAATTCACTAACCCCAACCTTCCATGCTCTTTTATTCTAGCACATAAAAATTTCACCTGCCTTAGCAAGCCACTGTAAAACTTGAGCACTTTGCCCAAACTTACTTTGCTGCCGATAGTAATTTTCTGTTAGGATTCTTCAGAACTCTGTAACTTGGATTTTTAATAATTACCATGCTTTATTGAATCCAAACCTTTAAACTTTTTGTCTAGTGACTTATCCTCCACCTTCCCCACTGGAACTCCTGGAAGTGAGGCTTGTGTCCTGGAAGACATGCATTTGGATCACTTATTTCCTGGGGCCACCCAGCTGGTAAGCAGCTTTGCAGAAAAGGACCTGGGAGCCCAGGTGGACACCAAGTTGAACATGAGCCAGCAACATGTCCTCACTGCAGAGAAGGCTAACGGTATTCTTGGCTGCATTAGTATTTATTGCCAGCAGGTTGAGTGAGGTGAGGTAGTTGCGCCAGGGTAAATTCAGACTGGATATGAGGAAAAACTTTTTCTCTGAGAGTGGTCAGGCACTGGAATGGCCTGCCTAGGGAGGTGGTGGAGTCACCGTCCCTGGCGCTGTTCAAGAACCGTCTAGACAAAGCGCTAAGGGATATGATTTAGTAGCTTAGTGGGTAGGGATAGTGATAGGAGGACGGTTGGACTAGATGATCTTGTAGGTCCCTTCCAACCTAGTGTTTCTATGATTCTATGATCCTTCCTCTCTACTCAGCATTGGTGAGACACACTTGGAGTGCTGGCTCCAGTTCTGGGCTCCCCAGTACAGAGAGATACAGACATACCAGAGAGAGTCCAGACTGACTACAGTATGGGGAGTCTCCTTGGAGTAAAGGCACCTGGACACAGCCCTGAGCACCCTGCTCTGGGTGGGCCTGCTAGAGCAGGGGGGTGTGACCAGATGACCTCCAGACATCTCTTCCAACTTCAACCACTCTGTGATTTGGTTCAATTTCTGAGGAATTTGTTCCTCTGCTTTCTTCTAAAGCCCTTTCACTCTTACTCCCTCGCATGCAATCTCTCAGGAGAGGCAGACAACTTCCAGCTTCAGAGAACCCTGTTCTCTATAGGATGACAACCAGAAAGGCCATACTGCACAAAGTACTGTGACCTCATTCCAGCCTGTTCAGAAATAAGAAGTTAGCACAGAATTTAAATGTTCTCTGCTGAATATCAGCAAGATAATTGACGGGTTGACATGTAAAATTACTATAATCTATAATCCTTTCAGCCTAGTTTAAGAACAAGCAATTTCAAATATTTATCACTTCACTATTAACAAGATCTGGCTACACATTTGTGGCCTAACAGAAAAAGACAACCACCTCACCCTTATAGAGCAGCTCTCTAACTGCATGCTCATGCAAAGTGAATTAGAATCACACAATCACAGAATTGTAGGGGTTGGAAGGGACCTCTGGAGATCATCTAGTCCAACCTCCCACTATTAGGAAATTAGGGAACACAGTAACCCAACAGTAGTTTCCCCACCCTCATCCTAACAAAATCAAAATCAAAAACATTCCCACCATTTGGGCTTGGTTACACCAAACATTACTCTCCCGTCCTGCATTTAAAACAGTATGCTCCAACACAGATCAGTACACAAAGGCTCTAACACACACCTCAACCTAAACTTGTTCACAGCTTGGGCTTGTCTGCTCTTGTTACTTTGAAAAATAAATCGGTGTCATATCATGGCATATGATGAAGTTTCAGCTAATGTGCTTTTTATCTCAATAGTTCAGTGCATCATGAACTAGGTATCTTTGTCACTCTCCTGCCACTAGGTGTCACTCTCTTCTATCATGATCTCTATACTCTGATCTGCTGCCCAAACGGCATCCAGGAAGAGGCATTATTTCAAGTGGGATGAGTGGAAGAACAACAACTTGCCAAGCCACTATCCAAAAAGCCTCTCTGCTCCCTAGGTCAATTAAAGACTTACAGATATGGTACATAAAGTGCAAAGGATTGATAGCCTCTCTGTGTTCTTCAAGTAAAATAAAGTTACTAAAGATAAAAATACTAAAAGAACATCTAAAAGAGGCAATGCAGGCTTTCCGCCAAAGAGGAGTCACCTCAGATTCTAAAACCCTCTACAACTAAGAGGCTTTTCAAAAATATGAGGAACTGTAACAGGAGCACTAGTGGAACTAATTGCACGCTTATTCCTTTGTGACCTACAAAAGATAATCTTAGCCAGCAACCTATTCAAGGATTGAACAGTCAAAAGTTTTGTCACTGACTCTTGTATTTCATAGATGTCAAGACAAGAAAGGACCACTACAATCACCCAGCTTGACCACCAGCATAACAAACAGCCATTCCCACTCCTCAACCCATGTATGTTTGCCATGGATATGAACTTTCGTACTAAGGCAACCTGGAAACTACAACTCACTTTGACAGCAAACACTTCCTGTCTCTTTCTTTTCATTAAATGCACTTTAAAAAAAAACCAGAACCCAGCCATGACTGCATTCTGCCATGTGACCAACCACTGGGAAAGACTTAATGGCACACAGGTACCCACACCATACCTAATTTGGGTCATAATTGATCTTAATAAACTTCTAACATAATTTTCAGTCTCAGTATCTCCAACGTATGTGAAACGGGAATAAAGCTAAATTTGATTCAAGCTGAGATTAGTAGACAAATTAACTATAAAGCCACTTTGAATAATTAGGATTATTAGGACAAAGGATAACATTAGAGCAGGTCATTGCTAAATCATGAAATACCGTCCAACCTGACAAAAGTGCTGGCACAATTCTTTGCTAAGATATTAAAGATTTATGTATATGTACATATGAAATACAGACAAGGCTTTTAAATACTTCTGATGCATACTGAATACTAACAGCAAGGAATGACTGTATTAATGAACTTCTTGCAAAAGCTTCTATTTCGTGAGCAAATTACTTCGCACTGTGTTCTTCTGCTGTAGTCTAATATACTGGGAAACAGATGTTTTGTTGTTACATCCTCTTCTTTTGGGATGTTTCACCATTTAATTTTCCATTTTCCGTCGCTTTATTTTCAAAGTTCCAGTCAGTTGGGCTGAGGAGCTGCTGAGTTTTTTTGTATGTCCAGTATGGGTTAAGTATTAGCGTGACGGCAAACAATCCAGAGAATAAAACAATAAAATGGAGGAGTCCCAGATTTTCTATCACAGAATTCCAGTTGAAAATACACACCCACCACATGTGGTAAGTAAGAATCATGCGGCAGTGAAACAGGTGGATCATTACCCACTGGTTTGCCTTCCAAAAAAGGGTATTTGCACAGCCAGCCTACAAAAACAAGAACAGAAAGTACGCAGAAGGGTGATTGTTATTTCAAGATAAGGAAGTAAAGAATCCCTAGAACTAAAAAAAATACCAAGCTTTTGCATACACATCCCCTCAGGCATTTTCTCCACATAGAGCTATGATATTGTACATGTATAGATCATTCCAAACTCAGAATAACTATAAACCGTCTCACTATCCACCCACACAGAAGCCTACGTGGAGGACTACAGAAACACGATCATGACAGAAGCAGTTATCACAAAAACACGGACGTCAGTTAGACAATCACAGCCTTGCTGCAAAGCTATCTAGGCAAAATGCACACATTACGGAGAAGTGAGATGCATGAAAAGTGTTACGAATGTAGTTGAGAAAGTCTCAAGTTCTTACCTTCAGAAGCATCCAGGAAATGCATGTTGAGGGAGTACTCATCTCCAGCAACATTCCCATCAAGGGTAGGTAATGTCCAGACTTAACGTTGATTACTAGACCAGCTAAACCACCAAAAGCAAGCAAGTGATGAACTACCAGAAACACATCAAATGTTCTAAAAACAATGTTGGACATGTGAACAGCTACATTTTCAAGCAAGAAAAATCCAGCAGCTATTAAACAGTTAAACCAACTCCACTTTTGCTGCGAATATACTTTGTCAGCATGAAAAACAGGATCTATGAGCAAAGCCCATAACCCAGAAACACAGCTCTGAAGTCCAAACACACCACGTGTGACTGCCATATTCCAAAACACCTTCTCCTTTGCATGCAAGGCACGATACGTGGTACTCATCCAGGAGGACAACCAGTGAGACAGAAGAAATACTCCCAGGTAGATTAAAAAGCCAGCAGCTATAAACATCAAACGAACTTCCCATAAGAGATAGTCCCAGTCAAAAATGGTCCCAAACACTCGATCATCATTTGTGGGATTCATTTCTTCTTCTTTTTTTTTTTTTTCTTTCAATAGAACAAAGTCCTGCAGGGGGTTTGATGCTTCTCACCCACACTATATAGTCTCCTCTGAGCCTATTCAGCATCCACTATTACCGAAACCAGCAACCATGAACTCTTCTTTTTCCATCTGGAACAAGAAGAAAAAAAATAAAGAGAATCTTATTAAAAAGTCATCTGCATACACAGCTCCTAAACTATACAGAACTCTCTTTCTTTCCCGTTAAGACTTTGATTCTGCTGCCATCAGGCACAGTCAAACAAAGAAAGAAACAAAAGCAGTGATGTGTTTAGGATTAGCAACTGGTCTGCAAAATCTCTACTAGTACAAAGTAAAGTATTGAAGCAAAAGTAGAAGAGAGGACAGAAGGAAGGCTTGAAAGAGGAAGGGAAAACATAAGAAGCAAATCCTCTTTTCTTACTCACAAAACGCACATTTCAATAGCAGCGCACTGTCACTAACCATTATTCTTGTACTCCTCTGCTCTTCCCTCACTGATTTTCCATTACTTCTTACGGCTTTGGGTGCAATTCAGAATCTCACATAAACACCTGAGATATAAAAATACAAAAAGTTATCCCAGCACATGGGGCCACTTAGACAGAAATGTGTTTTCAGGATCATATCTCAAAACAAGACTTAGCAATCAGTTCCCAAACATTAAATGACTTTCCAACAGAAAAACAATTCAAAAAAAAAATGCAAGAAGAGCATGGAATGCAGACAAGCAGCATTAATATGTATGATTAACAACATCAGCATAATTAACTGAGCAGTCCAGCAGTTAGTGCCTCAAGTTAGCTGAAACTTCCTGAACACGCAGCAGTAAAAGAACATGCATCTGTGGGGCAGGTAGAGCTGGATTGTGTTTAAATATTTGAGTACCAGCTCACTTTACGCATGATGTGGGCTGCACCATCATGACCACCAGATTCCCCACCACGGGAACCAGAACCACGGGGTAGACAGGAAAGCCACTGTGACCAGGGAGTACAGAAACCCTACTGAGATGTTGCGTGGTGACGCAAGGCAGGAGCAAACACCACCACAACAGAACCAGGTCTTTAGCACTGTGGGGACTGCTCTGTCTGAACATGAGGGAAAAATTATTTATTGCATCAACAAAGGTTGCCCAGAGAGGCTGCAGTCTCCTTCCCCAGAGAGCTCCAAAGGCGGCCTGGTCCCAGCCCTGGTCAATATGCTCCGGGTGACCCGGCCCGAGCAGGGCAGCTGCACAGGCGCTCTCCAGAGGCCCCTTCCAACCCCACCGCTCTGTGATCCGCTCGCCCCGCACTCCCAGATGTCCCCAGCCCAGGAGCGGGGGTGCCGGCGGCACTACACCTCCTACACCTGACATGACTGACCCGAAAGTGAAGTCCCGGGCCCTGCCCGCATTTCTCGGGAGAAAAACACGGCGACGGGCACCAACCGACAGCGCGGGCAGCCCCGAGCACCGCGGCAGCTCCCGGCCCGACACGGGCAGCGCAGCAGCAGCCGCCCGCCCCTCCCGAGCCCCTCACACAGCCCCGACGCACAGACCTGGCCCAGCCCCGCCGCTCCTTGCTGGCAGCGCTGCCGAGATGGCGGCCCGGCTCTCCTCGACTCTGAGGCTGCCTCGGGCGGCGAGCCGCGCCCACGGGCCTCCCGGGAGCCCGGCCCGGCCCGCCGCGACTCCCGCAACAACTGCCCGCAGCTCCGCCGGCGCCATGCACCCAGCGCGCATGTGCCAAACAAGGCATTCCCTGTCCCCCCTCTGCGTTCTGGCCCAATGGTACGAACCACCTTCTCCTGCGCCGCCGGGGTAGGGCGCGGCCGTACCACTGCGTCGCAGAGGGGTTTTAGCCGTCCCCACCGCATCGGGATGGAGGGGGTTCTGGCGACCCCGCGGCGGACGCTGAGGGAGAAGGGAACAGCCGAGAGAGTCAGACGGTCAGTCTGCGGGGGGAGTTAGGCCGGTGCCGAATGAAAGCAGAAAGGTCTCTAGGAACAGCAGCCGTCCTCACAGATTTTCCTCAGCAGAAATCCAGGAGGATCTATTGTATGTCTTTTTCCAATTTAAGTTGGAAAAGAGCCTTGTTTACAAGATTTTTTTTTTCCACCCTAACAAACTCATCAGCACCACTGGAAAGTTAATAATACTTAATAGATGCCTGTTGAAAAAGAAAAAAGATATATTAGCAGTGATGTCACAGCAACTACCCTTATGTATAATTATCCAGTGTCAATAAAGACTGCAAATTACAAACAGATGTCACGGAGCACTGCTACATGATTCTCTCCATGCCTGTGAAGAGCGACGGTGTCATGCCGGTGACTCAGGCTGATTGGCTCCCGTGCTGGGGAGAGCCTGGGGAAACTGTGCTGGGAGGTTTCCTCAGCAGCACCTCAAAGCCAGGCCTGGGTTTTAATTCAGTGCCTACACGAATGACTGAGCTGGCTGAGGGCTTTGCCTAGGAGAAGCTCAATCCCATGGCTGACCACGATTCCACCAAAAAGTGGCCAAAAACAGTCAAGCCATGACTTTCCTTACACAGGGGATTGGTCTAGAACAGCTGAAACCCTAACTTGGGCCTTCTTGTGGTGGAAGACCAGAGTGGGACGTAAATGTCCTCAGGGTCTGACCCATGCTCAGCTTCCAGCCAGAGAGGCAAGTGCTGATCTTGGTGCAAAACTGGGCACTGCCGCAGTAGAGGGATGTCTAGGGAGGAGGGTTTCTTTGTTCATGTGTTCATTTTTAATTGCTATTGCGATAACTCTGTCCCCAGTGGACTCCTCAAGCTCTCTGAAAAGTTAAATCACCTCAAGAGTTTAGACACGGTCAACTATTCAAAGTTATTTATGTGACAAGTTTGGAAACAAAATCTACTGGTCTAGGTGTGAGGCACTACAAGCTGCCAGTAGGCCTTCTCTGAGCTTCTCTATAGATGGCCCCAAGGGAGGCCAGGGTTTGGCTGAAGTCTTGGGAAGCTTTGTTCACACGCCCAGACACTACCTATGTGTCATTTGGGTGAGTTGTGTTGGATCATACCTGCTGCATTACTAAAAGAAACCTAATCTTTGCCCGAGAGGCCCAGACTCAGCAGTAAGTGAAGAGCAAGGGATTTCAGCCAAAAGAGTTATTTCGTACAGAGAGCACACACTCATGATCAAGTGACAGAGATCCTAATGACATGCACTGGCAAGTTGGTCTTGGACACAGAATGATTTGGTTTTGCACAAGAAGAGTAAATTTGTTGCAAAGCTTTAGGATACAGTCAGAGCTGTCTACTAACCCTGAAGGAGAAAAGGGGCTGTAGAGCCTGAGAGATGCTTAGCAGAAAGAAGGTTTGGAGGAGCCGTCACCTGGGAAGTGCTTCCCTGCTGGTGGTGGATATCCATTTAATTGCCTTTGTTCCCTAACAGATTCCAGTCCTGGCTTGATAATATAAAAAAAGATGAGAAAGCTGAACAAGCAAAAGCTGACTGGTCTATTGTTGAAAGATGTTGCACTCCTAAGAAATATAGAATCATGGAGTCACAGAATATCCCTAGCTGGAAGGGACCCACAAGGATCATCAAGTCCAGCTCCTGGCTCCACACAGGACCATCCAAAATTCAAACCGTACACCTGAGAGCATTGTCCAAATGCTTCTTGAGTCTGGCTGCTTGGAGCCATGACCACTGCCCGGGGGAGCCTATTCCAGTGCCTGACCACTCTCTGGTGAAGAATCTTTCCCAGCCTGGCCCTTCTCTTATGCCTTCACCCTTCAGTTGGGTTCTGTCACTGTCACCAGAGACAAGAGCTCAGTGCCTGCCCCTCCACTCTCTTTGTGAGGAAGCTGTAGGCTGCCATGAGGTCTCCCCTCAACCTCCTCTTCTCTGGGCTGATCTCAGCCATTCCTCATATATCTTGCCCTCTAGACCCTTCCCCATCTTTGTTGCACTCCTTTAGATGCTCTCTAACAGTTTTACGTCCTTCTTATATTGTGGCACCCAAACCTGCACACAGTGCTTGAGGTGAGACAGCACCAGTGCCGACCAGGGCGAGACAATCTCTCCCCTTGCCCGGCTGGCAGTGCTGGGCCTGAGGCACTCCAGGGTTCAGTTGGCCCTTTTGGCTGCCAGGGCACACTGCTGACTTAGATTCAACTTGCTGTCAGTCAGAGCCACCATATCCCTTCTTGCTGCTCTCCAGCCTCTCATCCTTTAGTCTGTACATATAGGCCCATCCCAGCTGCAGAATCAAGTACTTGCTCTTGCTAAACTTCATGCAGTTGGTGATGGCCCAGAACTCTAATTTGTTGACATCTCTCTGCAAGGCCTCTCTACCCTCAAGAAAGTCAAAAGCTCCTCCTAATTTAGTGTTGTCTGCAAAATTAGTGTGCATCTGACTCCTGCATCCAAGTCATTTATAAAAACATCAAAGAGAATGGGCCCTAAAATTGAGCCCTCAGGGACCCCACTTGTCTGCCAGCCTGATGTAACCCCATTTACTGTAACATGTTGACCCCAACCCATCAGCCAACTGTCAACCCATTGTATTATGTACTTGTCTAGCTGCATGATGGACATTTTGTTCAGGAGGATACTGTGAGAAACAGTACCAAAAGCTTTGCTGAAATCCAAAAAGATTACATTAACTGTCTTCCCTTGATCAACTAGATGGCTTGCTGGAGCTGATACGCTGAGGGCAGGTGTTCTACCTTCCCCTAATTTTATTTTTCTCACAGCTATCTTTAATTTGTAACACTTCCAGGCAGGAGATTTAAGTTTTACTTACAGGGTGCTGTGATCACACTGTAAAAACAAGATCACAGATACATTGTTGCCTTTCTTAGTTTTTTTTCTTCTTTTCATCTGCCTTTCTTGCCTTCTCAAAAAAAAAATCTGATTTTTTAATTGCTATCAGCCATAGACATGATGTAATCGTTTAGTGTTACTTTCTGAATCTACTGATGTTACTGCCATATTTAGTGACAACTTTTTAACAGCTATCTCATTATAGTAATTATAATAACTGAGTATTTCAAAATAGTTCTTCCTGCAATCAGGCTCATCTTCCATTTTACATCATGTTCAGTTTTCCCTTGTACATCCATTTGAGCTGTGTCCTACATCATCCTTGTTCAAAGCTCAGTTTCCTGACCGTCTGTGCTATCGTGGTTTTGGACAACTTCCTTGGCACCTTTTGAATGCCCCTGCTGGAACAGCAAAGAGTTCCTCCAGGCAGGGAGCCCTGCACACACACTTTAGGTGATCTGCCCATTGTAGTTAAGAGCTTCTTTGTACTGATTGAGTAGCGCTTGCTTGTTGTCAAGAACGATAAACCTTTTTTTTTCACTTCGCAATATTTATATTTTTATGTTTTGTTGCCACAATGGCTACATATATACAACCAAATAAAGTAGGCCGAGGCCCATGGAGGGGGCTGCCAGTTACTCCAAAATGGGGTACCTACATCCAAACTGCCCTTGACTAGGATTTTGGCACTAGCTATCCCCCAAGACATCCATAGAAATGCTGACTTCAGAAGGTGATTCTGATTGGACTCCTGCTCAAAATGGCACCAATGCCCCAAACCAGGAACTGCCTAGAGAAGTACCAGTTGGCACAGGCCAAACTCTTCCAGGCAACATGCAAATAATTAAATACTTTATGCAGTAATGAATTCGTATCCTCTCTGTTGTATCTAGTAATATACAGATAGCCAATGTTTGTTAACGTCTTCAGTTTTATCACTTTTTCTTCTTCATTCCCCATAGCTCCATGTCCTTTTCCTGAAGTTACAGCCTTAAGCATTCTTATTTTTTAATTCCAGAGTACCAAAAACTTATAGCCAGTGGTACAATGTGTTGAACTAAGTCCCATCAGTATAAATAAAACACGACCTGGCAATCTTCCCAATAGAGGACAGAGAATCTAATACTACTTGAAAAGTCGAGACCCCATTGACAAGTTTTAGCCCTCTCTTCCCAAAGAAAAAGCCTGCATATTAGCAAATACAGATCTGTGCATGCAGAAACAGCTTGTGCTGACCTGTCACATAATTGTATGTTTTCAGCAGCGTGCTTCTTGAATTCTTTTTCTAATTCAAAATTTGTTCTTTTACCACATATTAATCCACAGTCTGCATTCAGATCTGTGGGAGCTGTACTACATACACCCTGCCTGAAGGAACTCTGTGGCTATACCAGATGTGTAATCTCACTTTAATATTTTACACATACCCTCAAAGTTCTCCGGATTCTTGTACAAGTACTTAGGCAGTATTCCTACATGCAAACTACAGTTATTCCAGGGACCACTTTGAACATGCTTGTTTAAGGCATTTTGCCTTTTGGCTAACAGGAACCACACAGCTTCTTTCAAAAAACCTGTATTACAAGGCTTTCGTGTGTGAAAAGGATTCAGAAAGTCTTTATGTTGCATAACAGTATTCACCTGCCTACGCTGGTCTACTTTCATCAGTACTTGTAGATCAGCAAGAGTTTCTGCAAACTCTTTTTCTATTTTACTTATGGTCATTTTTAGATGAGTTCATCAACTTTAACTCCTTGTGATCCAGAACGGATAGTGATAACAGTTTTCTTTATGAAACGCTTGATGGTCTCAAAATTTTAAAAAATTCTTATTTGCTGGGCATCCAGATTTGGAACTAACAGTTGCTGGAAAAAATAGCAATGAAGCAGGCTCCTTCTGCCTACTTAGGTCTTTCCAAATAGTTCAGATAGTGTAGAAGAACTGGAGATTTTTTTGAACAATCCCTCTCAAGAGTATAATTCATTTCTTTTTTCCTTATAAATATTTTATGAATTCACTGACAGTATACAACCACTGCAGAGTGGTTCCGTGTACCCCAGTCTCACAGAAAAATCTCTACTGTGAGGAGACAGTTCAGGATGTTTATCCTGCCTATACTGACCCTATGACATCTGGCCATTCTTAATTGAACCTCACCAAGTGCAGCCTTCGGGCAATTATTCCCTTCAGCCTTTCCTCCCTTTTCATTCTTTTACCTGTATGCAAGGGAAGATATCCTACCTTTTTTTCCCTTCCTTTTTAATCCTCATCTAGTTCCATTTTGATAAAAGATGCTCTCAAGCTCTCTCCTGCTTGGTTCAACCGTTTCTCCCCAGAGTTTCTTTAAATCTCAGCCTGTCTCTGTTTCGTCTTGTGATTAATCTGCAATACATCAGATGCATTCCTGTTTCACCTGTTCCTTATCTGCTTTAGTTACCATGTTGCTCCAAAGCTTTCTTATTCTCTATTTTACAAGCTTCTCTTTATGTTCTGTTTACTATAAACATCTCTTAAATCATTACTTAAATATATTTCATCATACAAGTTTTTTCTTCCTCTTTTTCCAGCTCTGTTAAAGCCTTGGCCAGCCAGTACTTATGCTCCTCCCTGAGGATTTTCACCCTCTAGTGCCCAGCATTACTGGTGGCACTACAACTGCTTCTTTTACCCCATAGAAATAGTAGATTAGAACACTACCGTCTGTGTCCAGTTCTGGGTTTAAGTTCCGTGGTTGCTTCTGGTTGGCTTCAGGTAACTAGCACAACATGATGTTACAGGCTTGAGTTCCCAGCTGAACCTTTTTATTCCTCCCTCACTAACCCACATGTCTTGACAATGTTAACTGGAACAAGTTATTCTGCATTAGTAGTTAGGTTCTTGCTTCACAGCTGTAGTCATGAAGTGTGGTCTAACTGGTGTTTCAGGTTTACCCGGAATCTCTAGCTCATCTTTCCAATTTCTCATGCAGATACCTCCAGTGTCTTCAGGAATCGAAAGAAAATCCTGTGTCTGCCTTATGGACTATGCACTTATCATTCTGGAGTTTTGTTTAGCTCCAGATAGTTTCACTTGATAGAAACAGGGGACTTCACTGGGAGGCAAAATTATGTTTGCCAGGTTAGAAACAGAGCAGTCAGTGGCTGGCTTAGATGTGGGTATCTACTAAGGGTTTGATCCAAGATTACCACCCTGGATCATCTTTTAATTGTATCTGTAGGCAGCTTCAGACAGTTCCTATGGAAACTATCTGAGATGAAGTCAAGGACCTTACAATCACTGCTTGTCAGTAATGGGAGGAAGCCATGAATATTTCTGTGGCTTCAGTCAGGAATCTAGTAAGTTTAGACTTGGGAATTTCAATAAAATGACAGCAAATCCATCACATTGACAAGGTTCTCAACAGCTTAGGTGGCTTCTTTAAATAGTCCGTAAGCGATAAGGGGGATGTAAGATGACAAGCTGTTTTCTTATTTTCAACTTCATCGAAGTGGAGACACTCAGGTATTTCACAGTTTGCAGTACTGTGCAATAACGACAACAATATAAAGCTGATATCCTTAAGAATACAGCAGATATCCAAATTTAGTGGAGCAACAATTAATTTTAAAAAATGGAGAACAAATGAAAAAGGGAAGTTTCTTAAAACATCTTGCTAGAAATAGTTGAGAGAAATGTAAGTGGTATATAAAACAGCAAGTGAGAATTAACTTTCAAGGCAGATTATTCTAGACTTGCAAAGGATAGAGATTCTTTTATATGTAGTATATTTTAATTTATTTACAAGAATAAAATTTTAACTTGTAAAAGCACGAGTAGTTCTTTGGTGGACTGAGGCTGTAGTCTATTAGCCTATGTAATTAACTTATTACAGGACACTATCTTCTTATTTGCAAAGTTTCACTAAGTGTGCAGTCAGCCTGATTTTCTTGTTCCTAAAAAAAGGTCTCCATTTTATAAATATTTTATTTTAGTCTTTCTATATAAATCTTCTAAGACATTATTTTGTAATCAATTATGTTAATAAGGGAAAAAAAACCACTGAGGATAATACTAGAGATCTTCACTGTAACCAGAGTATATTTTTTCTACAAAGGTGGCTGTCTGGAATAAACTTTATACAGAAGTTGCTATTTTTGTGAATTGGCACAAGAAGTTATGCTTGCTCAGACAAGCTGCAGAAATCAGTGGCCCTAATCAATGGCAAGCTGCTGTAGTTGTCAACCCACTTTAGCAGGGGAGTTAGACAAGCTGACCTTCCTAGCTAAACCATTCTGTAGTTCTGTGTAATTATTCATGGGTTATTTGAAAAAGAAAAACAAACCCCCCACACATCAGGCTTATCATATGTATGAAGGAATCCCAATGAAATAGATGTTTGAAAAAAGAGAACACGCTGTCAGCAGAAGACAACAATTAATTAATCTGTGTAATAGACAGCTTTTGTAGTGGGAAAGTACTGGATCTCTGCTGTTTCAGCATCTCCAGCTGATAGGCTGTTCTCAGAAACTAGATTTTTAGCTGGCAAGTAATTCTCATTCTGATTTGATCTGAAGCAATTCCACATTTCCTAAGGGACAAATAAAAGATCCATCAGGAAATGTATTTCCAGTTCAGGAATAGAAATAGTTGAAATGATTGTGGGGAGTGAAACCTCCCTTAAGGTCTTTCAGCAGGATTGAACTCACTTTCCACTACAAAATGAAACCTAAATTTCCACTTTTACCTACACTACCAGAAATCAAACTGCCTACCAAGTAGATAGCAGGTGTGCTCATGAAATCATTTCAGGAGAGTTCGCTGAGCGTTCAAGCCCTCAGCATGTATAAAGAGACTCTGCACTGACAAGGCAATAGATTCCCATTTGCTAAAGTTATAGTTTCATTCTGCTGAAGTCACTGGATTTAAAACTGCATGCCAAGAGAATCAGATTAATCACTACCACTGTGGAAGAGGATAAACTTGAAGACAAAAAAAAAATACTGTATGTAAGAATGACAGATTTCTAAGAAAATCTGATCCTTAACAGCATTTTGCAAAAGCAATAAGTAATAAAATATCAGCTTTGCCTGAAGTCCAACCATAAGGATCCAGATACACACTTCCTATTTTACCCTGTTTTTTTAATTAACTGTATGTTCCCCCTTCTCCACATTGTATTTACCACAGAGCTAGGATTGGTAGCTGGAAGCAACATGAAAGAAGCGAATACGTTGTCCGTAAGCAACAAATCACTTAAGTGTGATCAATTAAATTAAATTTTTGTGACTTGAGTTACTATGACTTGTAAACTCATTGTCTATCACAGAAGGCAAATTTTTCTTGAACAAAGCTGAGGAGTAGAAATGAGAAAATACCTCCAACTTCATCCAAAGTAACAGTCAGGAGTAAGTCCAAGTACTAATTAGAGTGGCACTGCTGCGTAACAGAAGTTACAATATGGTCAAGACCAGCATTTTTATAAGTGAGTTGAAATTGAATGAAAACAAGGAAGGAAGCTTTTAGAGTGTTCTATGGGCAAATTAAAATGCAGCATTAAAAAAGTTGGCACAATTTCATATACAAAAAAATCATAAAACATCAGCCCTTAGTGGTAGAAAAAAGAGCGTACGAGCTTTATGACGCAGAAACCCTTGAGGCAAATCTGTACACCATAAGTTAGGCCGATGTGTGATGTGGCTATAATTGGTACCAAATTACACGTTGCACCAAATGCACTTTGCATTTGGTATCATTTGGCTAAAACTAACAACAAATTGGAACAATCTTCTCCATGAAAATACAGTTCTTTTTTCTTGTATGTGCCAAATGTGAAGACAGTAGCTGCTAGCAAATAAGTAATGACAGAGAAAAGGCAAACTGCAGTAAAGGTGTGTGAAATTTTACTGTTGAGAATAGTTCATAAAAATATTATGGAATGATGGTATGTGTGGTGAGCCATGTCAATACTTTTGTCCAGTTCCCAGAGCTTCAGTTTTTCATTTGGTATACAAGAACTGCTAAGAAATGTCTCTTCTTCAGACTAGAGCCAAGCTTTCTTGGATGGTTCTTTACACACATCACCCAGGTCAGTCATCACTGATAGAGGTGAAAGACGAGTCGCTGTGCTGTTCTGCGTGAAATGCTGAGATGAGGAACCAGTTATGTAACTTTGGGTTACAGAGCACCTAATGCTCCCAAGTCCCCAGAAAGCAGATTGTTATTGTCATTGGACACAGCCAAAGAGAGGTTAAGTGAATCACACCCAGTCAAAAAATGATGGAGTGATGGTTAGGCTTCAGAAATGCCTGACTGTGAGCATAACAGAGGCACACTTAGATATGTATTATCTTGACAAATGAGCACATTGATTCTAGGCTGTGCTGCAATGCATTTTAAAAGATGTAACACTAATAAAAATGCCAGGGGACTTCTCTTGGTAGGATATAGTTACAGTCCCAAATAATGTCACCTTATCTGAAATCTTTTTGGACAAAAGTGCCCATGAAAATGTCCTTACCTAACTTACACCTAGTGTGACCTCTGCAAGGGCATGTTGACAAAGTAGCAATATGTTTTAGTGGACAGGATATGTTCCAATGGTCAATTTTATGGTTGTTGCTGGCTGTGAGAGAAAGGAGGTGTCTTCTGTGAAGGATATCTTAATATTGTGATTAGGCTAAACAAATCAAGACATAAACCTTGCATCACATAACCAAGCTGTGAGGTTGTTATTTGTGGTGGATAAATTAAAGAACTCAGTGATTAATATTGGCTTTACAATTATTTACTCCAGCCTTTTCTGTAACATCGGTCACTGGACATCCATTAATTAATTTGCTTCAAGGCCAGTAGATGTTGAATTAAAGCATGCCTGTCAAATAAGAATTCAATATTGATTGAATTCTTTTTAGTGATGGACAGTCTATCATAGATTATTTCAGCAGTTAATATGCACAAAGATAACTAATGAGAGCATTATTTATGGTCTGAATTAGTTTAGCTTCTAGACATTGAATTTCATTATAGCTTCAACAGCTAGATTTGGCATTTATGAATTGTGATCATGGGGCATTTAATCTTTGAACATTTAAATAGATCAAGCTTTTAGGATTATTAAGCAATCTATAACAAGTTTTGTACTTTTCCTCCATAATTTTTTTTTAATCTTTCTTTGAACATAGTGTTCTAGTATTGTTTCACCAGCAACATGTAGGCAAATAATAAGAAAATATTATTTCTATTTGCTACTACCTTCTTTGCCCACAAGAATTACCAGAATGACTCCAGACACTAAGACATTTAGGCAGATATCACGACTAAACTTTCAGTAGGACTATTTAAAAAAAGCAAGTGGGTCATCAGGGTCTTGTGCTACCACTGGACTCCCACAGACACTGCAGCAGCCACTCAACAGAAAGTATTCATCCTACAATAAAACAGTTTTAGCTGTTGCTGAGCAGTGATTACTCAACAAGAAGGACAGCTAACCTGCTGTTGCAAACATGTACTGATGTGTACCAGCTCCCTTCTGGTAACTGCTTGCCCTGGAAGAAAGTGTTGGGATTGTGCCTGAGTGTTCATGGGGAGGTCATTGACAATGATCAGTGTCATCAAACGTGTTTAGTAAATACTCCTGTCATTCCCAGTCTCTTCTTTCTTTTTGCAGTACCCTCAGGCCCAATTCTCAAATCCCTCTCACCTCGTTTCACTGTCTACCTCTACTCTTTTCTGCTTCTGCAAAGAAACATAATCCTCATTATTATTATTTTTTTGCTTCCAAAACATTCTCCTAGCCTATATCCCTTCTCTTCCCTGTGCCCCATCCTGCTGTTGAAGCTGCCAAACTACCAACCTTTCTCTTACAAGGCCCTTTACCCAAAGTCCTGTGAGAACTCCTTGGTGCCCTTCTCCTAGCATCTCCATGCCACAGTCCTTTAGATCTACCTACAGTATTCCTTTCCTACGTTTTGACCTGCTCACACTTGACAAGTCAGGTTCTTAAAGACTACTTTAAAAGCAGGAGAAAGAGTGGTTTAGAGATTTACTTCTTAGAAAAAGGCTGTGACAGCTCTGCTGGTAGCATGTTTGCTTTTGTGCTTATGGGATAACAGCTTGTGATGGTCTGAAGGGAACCCTTGAAACTAAACCTTCAGTATTCTGCAATTAATGCTTAAAAGAGCTCTGTCTTCACACAAAGAACAAAATTTAAGATAGACTAAAAGTGAGGCCTTACTTGTTTTTCTTGGTTAACATTTCTCAACAACTGATTTATGTTTCTGACAACCCTGAAGGAACAAATGGCTTGGCACCTTACCTCCTTTTAGGCCATACCTATTGCCAGATGCTCAATAGGATGTCAAAAGAGAACAGGAGCTAATTCAGCAGAAATGTACTAAATTTGGGAAGAAATATGAAATTGAGCTCATATAAGTCCATAGCCATAAAAACATTTATGTGCCCAGTTTTATGAGCTGCTGTGTAATACAATCATTAAGCACCATCTGAGGACTGTAAAGATTTACATCGCACTTTTCACAACTGCCTGAAATAGAGGACAGAAAATAAGCCTTGCAAAATTCAGGGTCATTTTCATGGAGAATTTTTTAAATATGAATATTTCTGTGTATGGAGAGTAGTGTCAATATTTGAAGAGACTGTAGCTGAGAGGACAAAGGTAGTGAACAGAGCCCAGATAATGCGACAGAGTCATCAGGCTGCCAAGCAAATGTTTAATGTGTAGTGTTGAACATCTCTGTTCAGTACATTAAAAACCTCTGCAGAGGAAAAGGGAAAACTGACAGAGGACAAAGCTGATTTTGGAAAAAATATAGCTATAAATATATTTGGGACATAAATCAAATATCGATTTAAAATATGTGAACTATGTTTCTACTGGACTACCTAATTGCAGAAATTTGTGCTATTTAGTGTTTCTGTTTCTGGTGGTGAAGAAACATTCTGGAAAACATTAGAAAAAACAAACGGGGGAGTTTTGTTTTTGAACTTGGGAGGAGTATGAAACTTGTTTGTCTGTATTAAATCTGGCAGCTGGTGGAAAACAAGTGCAAAAGGACTTTCACACCCTTGTCAGTATTGCACTTTGATGCCTTATTTCTCAATCTAATCTTTGTAATATAGTTACAATTTAGATTATGTTTATTGATGTGTCCAAAAAAGTTTTGACTTTCAGTTTATTTGTTGTGAATTACTAAACATGCAAAATAAGGCAATGTTACAAAATATTTATTTCTGAATTTTTCTGAAAGTTTTAGGTCTTCTTAAATTCTGTGAGAGCATTGTTTGCCAGCCACTTGTTTTTGTATCGTAGGTTTCCCTACGGAATCCCTACGGTTTCCTCTCATCTGTTTTGTTTAGAATAAATATACTCTAAACTAAGCATTGATGATGCTTTAGAGAGATGCTTTAATAAAAAGGTGTGATTCATGCCAGGTAAATGAAAAAATATTTCAGTTCTTCTCAACACTGTTGCATTTTTGTCTCATATATGTATGCATTTATCAATTGACATTATGAAATTTTTCTGAAGGTAAGCTGTGGGTGTACACTCAACACAGAAAAACAAGCAGATGTGTTTGGGATTTCTCTCACTTGAATGCATGCCTCAGGCATCTTCTCAATAAAATAGAACAAAATGCAGTTTGAATATTTGCTTTATTTAGGAAAGCAGAATTGGAGGAAAAAGTGTCACAAATGCTCACGGTATGGCTTGGTCTTTGTAAAGTCAGTGAGTGAAGGAGAAAAGTTGAATTCCAGAGGTCTGCTGAAAGGAGCTGGCTCTTAGACAGTACAAAGGGCATTCATGGTGTCTGTCTGATGAGTCTTATCTCCCCAGCTTTCCTCTTTAATTAATGAAAATGGTCTTTTCTAGGGAATGTTTTTCAACAGCTGAATGCTTCTCAGTGTGATCTGGGACCAAAAAGCCATCAGGGCCCTGGTTGCTATCATCTAGGACCATACCTCTCCTGATGGCATGGCTGTTGGAAGCGAACTCAGTAGCATGAGGGTACTGTTGCAATCAGTGAAATCAGCTTCACACAGGGCATCAAGCAATGCTAGTTGGAGCTCCATGCATCTCTGCGAAAGTCAAGTATGCTTTTGGGAGCAGTTGGGCTCCTTAGCGACTGTACTCTGAGCTGCACAAGATCAGAGGCAAGGCAGTGCCAGTGGGGCTTTGAGGAAAAGGCTGGGGATCCTTGCATGCCTGCGAAGGCCTGAGAGCCGACCCTCTGCCTTGGTGTCTCACTGTTATAGCAACTGAGAACCCTGAGTTGTTTCTTCCTGAGTTCAGCCCAGGTACTTCCCAATGCCCTTCAGAAGCAGTCCGAGAGGGATTGCTGACACAGAATAAATGTGGTATTGGCAGAAAGGCACAACACAAGTCACCAAATAGTGGATGCATCAGTTTGAGTAGGAAATGTTGGCCAGTTCTTTGGGTAAGCTCAGGCCATTACTTGAGGAGTATAATAGTGTTTGCAGAGAGAACCTGCCTACACCCCGCATCTCCCTTCAGTGCTGCTTACTCAGAGAAGGGAAACTGTGGTTGGTGTGATCTGCTTTTCTCTCATGTTTTCACCAGCCTTGAGAGTCTCACCAGACAAGGGCTTGTTGCATCTGCCATCTAGCCAATCCAACCCATCGTCATGAATGACCACCCTTGGATCCAAGGGTGCAGTTCTGACACAGACAGGGCATCAGTGCATGTGGACACCTTTGCAGTCCTAGCATGTGCCTGACAGTGGAGCAGGGTCCAACATCAGCCATCAGTCAGCATGCCTTCTGACCAACTGGCTTTGTAATGTCAGGAGGTTTTATCTTCCCATATTGATGTGTTTGTATGCCCTGAGGCACCATATGGAAGCAGACTCTGCTGAAGCTTTGGAATTCAGGCTCCACTGGAAAGAAAACAATTCCAGTTAACATTTGTTTTCCACATTTTTGTTTGCTTTCTTTAATTAAAATGAATTACTCACAAAAGCTACTGCAGCAGCCCCAAATAAAGCAAATTAGATCCAACTCATCTTACATTCCCAGACCAAGCCCATCGCTGGATGTAACTCATACTCCTCTAACGGCTCTCACAAAGCATGGTGTGGGTAGCACCCGCTCCTGGAGGCAGCGCAGCTGGGGGTTACTGGAGCTGTGATCCCCAGGGAAGGTGCTGCCAGGCTGGTTCCCAGGACACAGCTCTTCCTCCAAACTGTGGCTGCGTTTAGCTTTACAGACTCTTCCTGAGTAGCTGGGCCCAGCCAAGCACCAGCTGCAGGAGATTCACAAACCAATTCCAGACGCTAAAGGGTCAAAGCCCTTCTAACATTGCCCGTCTGGGGCAGGAGGTGGGAGCCACAGGAGCAGGTCAGGGAATAATAAGTTTGGGGACTCTTCCTCAATTTTAATTCCTAAGTAAGAAATAATTTGCTCTTTATGTTGAATTTGGACATTACAACTGTGCTGCATCCCTGGAGGCGTTCAAGGCCAGGCTAGATGGGGCCCTGGGCAGCCTGATCTGGTGGGTGGCAACCCTGCCTATGGCAGGAGTTTGGAACTGGATGGTCTTTAAAGTTCCTTCCAACTCAGACCATTCTGTGATTCTATGAGTCTATGAGATTTGCTTCTGATTTGAGACAGATGTGAGGGATGCAGCTTCACCTGGAGTTTAGTGGCAGAGCACAACATCTGGTAAATGGGACAGGATCTGTGGGGCCTTGGATGGGCATGGGGATGAGCAGTGTTTTGTTGTTTGAAAGTGTAATGCAACATTACCTGGGAGAGGTTGATTAAATCTCTGTATAGGAACTCTACAGTTTCTTGCCGTATTTCCAGAATAGTCAGTTTTACATCCTTATGTAGTAAAACAGCCAGTAGGAAATGTAATGAAGAGAATTCAGTTGTTGTCCTGCTATCCTTATCCACTATCAGATTAAGTTATATCCTTATGCATGACTTAGCATTATGACAAATAAGATTAAGAACAGGACAGGAGTGAGCTCTATAATAAAAGCTTCATAAATGATAAATAATAAGAATGGCTTTCAGAAACTTCATAGTAAAAGTGGTATAGCTGCCTTACAAAAGCAAAAGTTTTAAGACTAAAACTCTCCTGAGTTTCAGTGCTCAGAAGTTCATTGCTCAGGGGTTTTGGGCAGTGTTTCCAAGCATTTTGTGTACAAGACACTCCTTGCTGTATCTCATATGCTGTAGATTAAGTCTTCGGTTTTGGAGTGCCATTGTAATACAGCATAGCAATAGAGATTTAAGGGTGAAAGAAACGTAACGTAAGGAAATGCTGTCCTCTAGGTGGGAACACTTCACAGGCTTTGTCACTTTTTGGCTGATTATTGGCAAATAATCCAGGTCACTTTTTGAAAAAGTCACCTACACTCTAAAAAGTTTTTTTTTTTTTTCCCTTGAAAGTGTGGAATATAAATATAAAAATATAGTTATCTCCCGAGGAAAGACTGAGACCCTTCCCGAGTTAGGGCCGCGCTGCCGGAGCCTCCCGGCGCCGCCGCTCCTCTGCTGCCCCCTGGTGCGGGAGCCCCGGGCCTCCGGGAGGGCGTCGGAGCTGCTGCTCTGCTGCTGCTGCGCGAAGGCTGGACTGTGAAGGGCAGGCTGTCTTACGGNTATTGCCGAAACGCAATAAGTTAGAACTTACCTGCAAACTCTATGAGCTTGTCTCGTTTGTTCTCAGAAGCCCGGTCTCTCGACAATGAAGGGCTTATCAGAGTGTCTTGAATTACTTGGTTTAAAGCTCAGCAATCCTAAAAGTTACACAGAAGTATTGTGCAGAAACAGCTTTTCTGTACATAGAAGACTGGCAGTACAGGATGATGATGCTCTTTTTCTTCACCTGCTTGGACATTAATCCTGACTTGCTACAAAGAAAGAAAACAGGATGCTCTCCCAGTGAGCATCAGAATTATTTCTTTCTTGTTTCAAACCGACAGCAGCCCCGCATGGTGAGTTAGGAATGTACTTGTTAGTGGTACCCAGGCTCCTAACAGAGTTCAGACTTTCATGATTGTCTTCCACAGCACTGCTGGCCAGCCTTTGAGTGCCTAAGTCAAAGCTCCAGACCATAATATTTTCAGCTGGTGTCTGTCTCTCCACCCGTAAAACCCCTCTCCTGCACAGCACTTCCCCTGAGCCCTCTTGGGGCTGCTGCTGCCCAGTGCCTGCTCTCTGCTGGCACCCAATGCAGCAGGGCAGCGCTGGCACCCTCAGGGCAGCCAGACCCTGGTACCAAGGACACATGGAGGGTTTTTCTGGTAATTAAGCAACAGCACTGCTAGGCTATGATCTGGACGTACAAAGCACTGTGCTGGACATGTGCATGTAGATTGGATGTAAAGAAAAGGCTTTTTATGATAAGGGTGGTGAAGCACTGGAAGAGGTTGCCCAGAGATATGGTGAATGCCCCATCCCTGGAGACATTCAAGATCAGGCTGGATGGGTCTTTGAGCAACCTGATCTAGCTGTAGATGTCTCTGTTCATTGCAGGGGAGTTGGACTAGATGACCTTTAAAGGTCCCTTCCATCTCAAAGGATTCTGTGATTCTGTGTTCAAACTGAGAGCCTGCCAAAAAGGGACACACCTGCAGGATGGCTCCCTGCAGCAGCTCTTTTTGATCCTCTGTTTCCTTGCACTGCTTCAACACTTCTCAGGCACATTACTGTTAATAATCTGTTTTCCCGTATTAATTTAGCTCAGTGCTAGGAAATGTTCAGGCCTGGAAGTTGTGACGAGGTCATGCTTTGCAAACAGATCTGGCAATAGATAAAGCAGACAGAAGACCAGTGTGGAACACGCGTGGCACAAGTCCACTGAATTTAAATTCCCTTACTGTTTCAATTAAGAAACATGGGTTTAAACCAAGAGTTACTTAAACATCTGTAGTATTTCATTTGTTGGTAGAAATGAAATGAGATCTGATGCTCCCAAGAAGTCCCTAGAATCCTGACGTCTATCCCACACACCTGAGGCTACAGTGTGCACGGTGGGTGTTGTTTTGGTGGACTTGGCTGTGATAAATGTAATGGCTCAGCTCCAGTTTGTGTTAATGCTGTATCAGTGTTAAGGGGTCATAAAATAAGTTCTGTTTCTTATCAAGGCTTAGGAGCATATAAAATAGCAAAGTAATCATAGAGGCACACATGGTAAGTGTCTCTCTATTTTCTGAAGAAAAACACATAAAATTGAGAAGAAGAAAGAGGTGGATTTGCTGAATTCTGATCATTGCTCTGGAAACCAGTACAATGCTGTATTTACTCAGAGCATTTAAGGACAGATGATATCAGCAGAGCATGTAATCTAACCTCCTGCGCATCACAAGCTGTTAGGGTTCATTCCGTTACCAGGCTTCATCACTAGAGTTTGACTAATGCTTATTTTCAGAAAGCCATTTATTGTGCTTTCGAAGGCCGAAAGAAATGAAGAATTTGCTGCTTTTATTAGCAGCTTGTTCCAGTGACTAATCTCAGCCTTAAAACACATGCCTTTTCTGCAGTTTGCGGCAGTCTAGCTCCTCTTTTTGCGTTGCTGGTAACACTTTTCTTTGCTAGATTAAGAAGCCTACTAATTCTCAGTATTCCTGCCCTGGCAAAATACCAATATACTGTAATCAGATGACAATCTTTTTTTTTCTTTTTTCAGTTTCAAGGTGTGAAAGTTCTTTTTATAAAGTGAACAGATTATTTTTACGTTCATTCCATGAGGCATTTTCCTCAATTAGAACTTTCATGATTCTAAATTTGCCAGTGTAAAAACTGTGTATGGACTATAAATAGTTTAACAAATGTACCAGATAAGGGTTTTTTTTTTTTTTATGCCTAATTATAGATGAACTTAATTTTCTAGCTGTTTTACAGTTAGATGCTTACTTAAAAATGTTTCTTTTCATCATTCTGTTCATTCCTTCGAGTATTCTGATGCATTCCTGCTGAGATGACTTACAGAACTGGGCAGTTTTAGGAAGAAATTAGTGATGAACTGGGCATTTTATTGTGAAATGACTACTTTATTTTTGGCTTCTCAATGATTTTTTTTCTTTCTTGTGCAGACAGTATTTATCCAATGAAAGCAGTAAAAATGTTCGTAGCAGTGGAGTTACATTAATCCAGCATAGTCCAAGAAAGGCCTATTTTTAGAAGGAAACTGCTCTCAAGACTACATGGAAGACAAAGTCTCCTCATCATCCTATCTGCTCACAGCTTGGTGTGTGCCCTAGGACCCTTCTTGCTCCATTTTGGCTTTCTGACTCCAGTTGTCCTCTGTCAGGTAGCATCAGGCTCTACTAAGTCACCTTGAATTAGAGCTCTGAACACCCATGTGTAGTCTATTGAAGTAAATCTGAAAGTGCCCCATATCTTTTCTCTAGGTGGATAGACACAGCAGATAATATTTCAGGAAGAGGGACAGAAAATTTCCCCAACCCCGAATATACTAACTGATGTTACTTTCCTCATTAGAGGAATGTTACTCAGCACAGACTGAGCAAAGCTGCCTTCAGTGATCCTCCTGCTTGGCCATTGCCTTTGGAGTTGGGTTGGAGCAGGAAAGAGGGGCATTTGCAGCCTTGGGGAGAAGATACTTTTTCATGTCTTTTTATCTTGTAACAGTTCATCTTGCTTTTATCACATATTTTCATTGCCAAGCTGCACTGTTGTCTTCCCATATTAAATTAGTATTCTTTTCCTGGTATTCAGAAAGATAGCTTAAGCCAAAAATCCTCTTGCAGTCAAACAAATGGTAATTTGTTCTCCAGAGCAGTCCGAATAACCATACACTTTCATAAAATCTGGTATGCCTGAGACTCCATTATGTTCAAAGTAGATACTGCTGACCCTCACTGGCATAAAGTGACTTACTATGCATTACTGAAATTAAATTACTTCTGTGATATTTTGTAGTGGATCTGATCTGTTTTTTATTTTTTTTTACAGGCACTACCAAGAACTGTGTATCACCTAGTACTCTGAGTGTTTTCTTTTTCTTTTTTTTCGTAATCTGAATAAAAAAAACCCAATCCAACAAGTAAATAAAATGAGTATTCTATGATTCAGCATTCTTGATATTTTTATTTATTCATTTGTGCCTCTACACTTGTCTGGTAACTTGCAATGTGTCTATTGGCCATTAATTAAAATTACTGAAGTTCTGTGCTCAGATAGGAACCTAGTTTAATTTCATTTCATGCTGTATTATAAATCCCTGTGGTTACTCATAGTTTCTCACACTCTCTATGTGCCAACACTGAGGGTGGGGAAATGGAGGGAGGGCACTGAGCTTACTTGTCCTGCCTTCCACCAACCCTTTCAGCCTAACAAAGAGCTGTCTTAAACAGTCTCTTTCTTGGGTGAAGGATGTGCTCCATGCACCTCCAGCTCCTCTTCACACCCATTTCTGTCCCTTCCCCTTGCTGAGCAGACCCTTCCCAGCCCAGGCTTTTCTCCTGTCCACCCCTCCAGGCCAGCTCCCCTTCTTCTATAGGAGCTGTGCCCTAGAGCACTTACGCCTAAAAACATCCTGCCAGATAATTTTACCAGGTGCTGACAATTGGCATGGGAAATGGGGATTGCATTGGCTTAATGAAAAGCACTTGGATAAAGGGGGGCTCAGCCTGTGCCTGTGCACACAGACGCGTGCCTGATGTGCATGGCTGTTACAGCAGGTGAGGCTGAAGAGACGAAACTGAATTAAAACTGAAGCTAAGTTCTCTCAGTGGCACAGGCATGGTACAAGGAAATATTTGCAGAACTATATGGTAATCTGAAATTCCTCAAACTCTCTGGAAAACAGTCAAATGAACATCATTCAAGAAAATACTTTGTATCACCCCAGCTGCTGCTGTATTGTTTAGAAGCCTTTTTTGCGAGCTCTATCTGCAGAGAAACAAGGATTACTTTATCACAGTGGCATACACTGATGGCCCAGGTGCACCAACACTGTGCCAATTTTTTGCTTCTAGACTTATGTTGCAGGAGTCAAGGCTCCCCTCACGCCTGCCCTGCAGGTGTTGCTGCTTCCAATCATGTGGTTAAATATGTTTCGCTGTCAGGCAATGGATGCTCAGCCTCACTTATTATATAGCCCTGATTTTTCTCCTCAGCACCATTGCAACACACTGACAACATCTGGACCAAAAAGCCTGTGGCAAAGGGACAAAGCTGAGGCCAAAGTATTCCTGGTGGGGAAGAAGCAGCACAGAAAACAGATACAATGGCTCCAGAGAATGGCTTTTCTGCCTTTGAAAAGCGTTCCTACATGAACCCACACCAGCACAGTTCGGAGCCCCTGCTATCCCCAAATACATCAATTTGCAGGGAGAGCTGTGACTGCAGGAAGGGAAACGTGGTGCTGGGAATGAACTCTGTTCAGCAGCTCGCTCTGTCTGAGGGGGAACGTGCTCCGAAGCAGCAATGGGTGGCAGTATAAACCTCTGCAATCCCAAAGTGTGTCGGGGCGGCACTGCCTGCCGTGCCAGGTGGCACTGCCACCAGCAGCGTCCCACAGCATGGGGGGTTCTGCCGCTGGCTAAGGGAAAACAAAACAAGACAAGGGTTAGAGTTAGGGTTTTCTTTTATCCAGAGCTGCACATGGAGGGAGCCCCCAGGACCCTGATAATGTCCATTAGCATAGAGCAAAAGGTGTGATGCCGTGGTGTGATGGGCTGAAAAAGCTGTCAGCCCCTCCAATGCTTTTGGAAACCCAGATCTCTCTAGGGAAGTGTCAGCTAATGCAAGGAGAAGAGCTACAGCAAGTTAGATTCTATTTTGGTTGTAACAGTTCATTTTTAGCTACTGGAAATAAGCTTGTGACTGAAAAGTATGTATTGTTCTCCCATATCCATCTGTGTCATGTCCCACCTACTTCCCCAGGAATTATTTCCCCCATATATTTTACCTCACAAACTACACCCTTGTGTAAGTTGACTCAGAGTTATCATTCATCCCGTCCCTGACCTCATCTGGCCTTTCCTGAAAGCAGAAGCTTCAATGGGAGCACTTAATCTTCCCACAAAAAAGTCAAGAGTCCCCATGTGCCATCTGACACTATGCTACAAGGCACATCATTGCAGAAGACATCATTGGTGACAAGGAAGACAACAATTAAGCAGCTCCTAGGTCAGCTATTCCACTTGCTTTCCAGAACAAACAAGTTTGGTCCCAGAAAGTAACCAGGAAAGGGCCAAAGTTTGTTGGGTTTCACAATGGAAATGTCATGGAAGTGAAGCTGGTGTCACAGATGATAAACATGTCACAGAGGCTTCCTACAACAAGTTTTTCAAGGGACTGACGGGATCCCATGAATCGCTGCTGTCTGACACTACAGCTCTTCTGCCCACACCACATCTCTTGTATTGCCTCATTCCCTTCAAAAATGGTTAATTCAAAAGAGAAGTTTGGGATTTTTTTCTTCTTTGGTTTTGTACATTCAGAAGGTAAAATCTGATGGAGAATTGCAGCTGTTCTAATTCAGGCTGGGAGGTGGCAACGAGCATGAATTAGCTCATCTTGTACACAGACCATTTGCAATATGTACATGTGTCTTTGACTTCAGATTTGTCTGTAGAGATAGACACATTGTGTGAATTAACCCCATAATGCTATTTCAGCATGAGGCTGAATTACGGGGAAATCTTGTTTCATGTCAGTGAATTAAACATATATTTCATAAAGCAAAGAATAAAGAATATAACATTTATGTTTGTTTTGATTTATTGTAGAATCATAGAATGGCCTGGGTTGGAAGGGACCCCAAGGATCATCAGGTTCCAACCCCTCCACCACAGGCAGGGCCACCAACCTCCAGATCTGGTACTAGATGAGGTTGCCCAGGACCCCATCCAACCTGGCCTTGAACACCTCCAGGGTCAGGGCATCCACAACCTCTCTGGGCAGCCTGTTCCAGCACCTCACCACTCTCTCAGTAAAGAACTTTCCTCTGACAGCTAATCTAAACCTTCCCTCCTTCAGCTTTAAACCACTCCCCCTTGTCCTATCACTGTCTACCCTTTTGAAAAGTTGGTTTCCCTCCTGTTTATAATCTCCTTCTAAATACTGGAAGGCTGCAATGAATGAGGTCTCCCTGCAGCCTCCTCTTCTCCGTGCTGAACAAGCCCAGCTGCCTCAGTCTGTCCTTGTAGGGGAGGTGCTCCAGCCCTCTGATCATCTTTGTGGCCCTATTATAGGTTTTCCTTTCCTCAGTCTTATTCTCCTCAGCCGTCTGAAGATAATCTTTCTCTTCCTATGGGTTAGACAGCGAAATGGCTTCATCCCAATATACAGATAGCTGACGTTCAAACCACACCAAATACGTCATTTTGTCATTTTAAGAAAGTAAATGTATATAACATTTACAGTTTATCTAGTTTTATTTCTGTATGGATAATTATATTACATATATACATGTGCACATCTATATATATATACATGCACACATACAAAGGCACATAACCTCATACAAATATATAAATATAAACATTCATAAAATTCTAAATACCATTTTTTCCTAAGATGTTGTCAATGCTTCATAAATGTATAAATATTTTACAAAATTCACTTTGACATATTCAAATCCCAAAGCATAACTCTCATCTTCTTCCCTCACTATTCACTCATGATATATTTGCTATCTGGCAAAACTGATTTGTCATTTCTATTATGATTGGTTTTATGTCACTTTTTAATACTTAGAATCCTTGATTTTTGCCAAAGCTAATTTCCTTCTTAAATTTCTTTGAAGCAGTCTATTATCATATACTCCTCCAGGATCTGCATTTAAATTGATTTGTCATTATTTTCCATTCCATTGACCCAAGTCCCATTCCCATCAAACATTTCATTGCCAAGTTCTGCACGGCCCAGGGTGAGATTCAGTTGCAATGAGCTCTTCTTGCACCAAGCAGAGAAAAATAAGACCCTGTGAGTTTTCCTGTATTGTCTAAATAGCTCACAGCCATGCAGATGAGTCAGCGTGAGTCAGGAGGAACACAACCGCAAAACAGCCACAAAGACTTTCTAAGACATTTTGGCTGAGCGTGTTCATTAGTTCCAAGCTTGATCAGGATCTGAGCTTCCATTCAGCAGTAAATTCTGAGGTGACATTAATCCTCATGGGAAGCAGAAACTTCGTTTTGATTTTTCCCTTATTTAAAATATCTCAAGTGGCCCAGTGCCAGCTAACAATAAAAAAGGAATATGAACTTAGTACTGAGGAAAGAACATTGCTGAGTCAGCCACCATCACCGTTTTCCTATAATTCCTTTATTTAGCGTTAAGATCTTTTAGTCAAGAGCTGCCAAGCTTTGCTCCTTTATGACCTGGCGAAGCCACACTGTGCAGTGGAAAGAGCAGAGATCCAGCTGTGACCTGCAGTGCTGGGGCTGCTGAGGCACCTGTGAGCAGGGCCATCCTGTGGCCTGGTGAAGAGAGGGGTACCCACCCCCAGCAGTGCTGACACCTTTGCCAGGCAAATGGCTCTTTCCCACTGCAAACAGCCAGATACTTACAGATGGGATGTCAGAGGAGGGGCCTGCTGCTCAGGACGCGTTTCTTTTGGGGCTGGCACGATGGTCCTGATGGCTCTGAGATGTGGGTCACATCTGCAAGGTTGAGTAGGGCACACCTGCTGCCTTGTGTGGCTGAGTCCATGAACTCGTCTTTTCCAGGATTCACTGCCCTTGTATTAACAGTCCATAACAACCTTTCTTGTGCTGAAACAAGTCAGTCTTTTCTTGATCCTTTCTCTCAGCTCTGTTCACTTAGGTCATGCTTTCTAACTTCGTGCAATACTTGCTGCGTTCTTCTGAATTTTCTCTGTGCTTCTTGGTTCCCCCAAGCCAGAATTTAATGCTCTGACCAAAATCTGACCAGTGCTGAACAGAGTGAAGACAGAACCTCTCTGTAGCACACAGAGGATGTCCCTCTGCTCCCACAACCTGACTTGTCTCTTTCTCAGTGGCATGACTGATGGCACAGCCATTCACTATCACTTTTAGATGTTCTAATGTGCTTCTCCCTAGCCCCCTAGTTCATGGTTTGTATCTGTTTGCCAGAGAGTCATATCATAATTTTGGATATTTCAGGCCTCAGAGAGGAGGTGAGTGGAAGTGGCTAAGCTGAAGGCAGTGCAACTCAGAGTCTGTATCCTGCCGCTGCCCACACACAGCAGTCTGGTTCCTATATGCAGGCACACAGAGAGCATTCTGCCCTCCGCCAGCCCTGCTGTGGTCCAAGCCTGGGACAGAGACAGGCAGAGGCTTTGCCTGAGTCCTAAAGTACTCAGCCTTTTAGACACCTGACGTACAGCAAAATGCAATGGCCATGGAGATTATTGCTGAGCAGCCTGGATGGAGGAGGAAGAGACATGCCCCGACTACCCAGGTTTGACTTTTATGACACTAAAGTCATATACCTTCTATGGGTAATTTGTTTTCGCTTGGTCTGCGATGTCAAGTCCAATAATGTGTGTGCCACAATTTAAGATTGTGTATACAAGGATGATTACACAGCATGGTAATTTGTTAAGCCACACTAATTTAATGATATGCAAATACATTCATTATTAGATTTCTCCTTAAGAGCATAAGATTTAGCTTGTGTTGATTTAGCATCACGATGACTCTTATTTTGCTTGTGATCGACTATAGCATGTCTTTGTACTTTTTCTAATCCAAATATTGTTATCTCTGAGCTTGACCACAACTCTGTCAGTAAAGAGTTTTAGAGATTTAAAAAAGGTGTCCATTTTTGGAGATCACCTTGAATATTGATCATGTCCTCTATATTGACTCTAATCTCTCCCAAGTCAGCGTCTTGGTCAATGAATGTTCTATTTTTTATTCACTCATAAAATTTTTCAGTGAAATCACAGGGTATTACTGAGACCAGGTTAGATTTTTACAGGATTTTTTTATTATTATTGCTTTTGCTCCCACTTCAGAAGCCCTTCTGATTTTAAAATAGATCAAGTATATATATATTTATATATACATTTAAAATAATATTTTCAGCGGCATCAGATTTTATTTTATAACAATTTTACTTAGATAATATTTTTCTAGTTTTATATTAAAATGTTACACTACACCTGTATCAAAACCCTTAATGTAGTGAAGATCTATCACAGCCTACTCTACTTTCCAAGTCCATTAGGCCATTCATCCTGTCAAAGAAGAAAATTAATTGGCTGTTCTGACTGGATTTTGGCAAATCAGTGTTGCCTGTTTTTTTTTTTTTTAATCATTGTGCTATCGTTTAGCTGCTTGTCAGTTGTTTGTTTAAAAATTCACTGCAAAATTGTGTCTAGGGATTATGTTAAAGCTGCAATAGGTTATGTAAGGCACTTGTCTACATTTCAAAATTTTCACACTTCAGCTGTGCTGCTACGATTAAAACAGAAACAGCCTTCCATAAACCCACTGCCAGTGTCAGTGCAGTTCAGCTGGAATAAATATGCTAATTTCAGAGCATGTATTCTGCACCTGATTATTTGGTTCAGCAACTGAAATAAAATATGCCACATCCAGCTTTACTGACCTTACTCGTTCATCAGCGAAGATTGTTCTCATTTATATGGGTATGCTTGTAATACTAAGGCTGATGTGGAATCATCTGTAATACCATCATACAAGAAACAGTTTGCTTGTTAGTCATGAGATCCTTTCCAGATTGAAAAAAAAGGTCACCCTATTTTAAGGAACTCGTTAAGGCGAGGGCAAACTAAATCATCATTGGAATTTCAGCTAGAAGTGATCAAAGGCTCTCTTAGTTGTAAAATTTCACTACAGGACTACTATGAATGATGCTCTAGGTCATAATATCCACTGCTAGGAGACAGACAAAAAGAAGAGCTAAGCTGATCTAATGACCTCTCTCTTTCAATGTCATTTTCATTAGAATTGCTGACATACTGCAGGAAAATTTTGAGCCTTCCACGACAGGTATTAAAGGTGAAAATTCATTTATACAAATAATGAGTCAGCAGAGTACAGAACCTTTAATTTTATTGGTCTTTACTGCCAAGACTTTTCAGAGTTTCTTCATACACCACCTATCCATGGTATACCTAGCATCATTCATTAACTACTGAGATGTCAGCTTCTACCTCCATTTGACTCATGCCAAAATTCATCATCTACATGTTAAATTTTTAAACAAACATCTTTCTTGGACTTGCTTCCATCTGGGGAATAAATCCCTGAGGGTACCTTCCAACCCATTTCAGTATCCTCTTTTATTTTTTTCCTGATAGCTGTGAAACAACTGACAACTGATATGCTGTTGGAGTGCTGCAGTCACCACTCCTCATTTTAATGAATAGCATCTCACTGTTTCTCTCATTTTTTCTCCTATGTCTACCTATTTGCTGTAGCTCACCTAATGGCTAGGTTATAAACTCTTTTTGTTAAGGGAAATATGTTTATTTTGCAAGTGTATAATATTGTAATGGTCCACAGATAGGGACTTGAAGTGTTAAGATAGTACATAACACAAATGAGCAATGAAAATCCAATGATTCAAGGAATTAAGCTGTTTGACATGGTATTTCTTGTGCCTCCTTTATTTAGACTCAGAGATGCCACACGTCTTTGTTTCTTGTCTGCCGTGACTTCTGTCATAGCAAGAAGTGCAGCCAAGGAAAAGTGTTGGTCAAATTTTCTGCCGAGATGCTCAAGTCGTTCCCTGAAGGAGATTTGTCTGCCCTGGAAAGAGCCGAAAAGTATAAAGTGGACTGAAAGCTCCTCTTGCCTATTTCACCATTAAAATACATTCACAGAGACCCTCCAGGATTAATCTTTCCAAAACAAAGTCTTCCGGTTACTTCTGCCGAAGAATAAATGCTTTAAAAGTAATTCAATAACAGATGTTTTACACGTAAAAGAGACTATTATTCTTTCTGTTAATGACACACAATGGTCTGATTGAAAACAGTGCATGATATTCTCTGTCTATAGTAATAATATATATTAATCAAAACGTATCGATAGAGTTGCATACCTGACTCGATTATTTGCCAAATTATTTCAGACTTTGAATGTCTTCCTTTGATTTCAGATAAAATTCAATCAAAACATTTTACTGAAAATGAATTTACAGATATTTGAAAGTCTACATGGCTGAAGAAATAATTTAGTGTGGTCTACAGGTTGTCTGATTGGAAATGGTATATTTTAACTAATGCAAAATTTTAAGTATAATAAAGAGTATACTCTATTTTTCTCAAAAAATTTAATTGCAGAATTATTTACAGGAGATGAACATAAACAATACATAAACCAATTGAAAGAGGCAGCTTCATAAAAGAGCCATGGGGCAAAATAGTGAAGCACATTTTCTTACAATCAGCTGGAGGTGAGTAGAGAACCATGAAAAAAGAATAACTCAGTGATAAAACAATTCTCAGATATGTCATCAAAATAACAAATAACATTCTGGTTAGGAAGATATTACTGAGAAGCGAGAAATTATTGTAGCAATGAAACAACATACTGTACATTCAATTTAGGTATCCTGCATGCTACTAAATAGAATTTATCAAAAGAACCATAAAAGCATGAGAAAGAGAATTACATAAAATAGTTTAATTCTAGTGAAGTGTAGCTTTATACAGATGGTGAATATTTGGCACTCAGTTCATCCTCATTGTTGATATGATTTCTTATGTATATATTTATTTATATATATTTATATATACTTTTAATGATAACTAAACAGCTAGTTTCCTGGTTCTAACATTCCTTGAAATTCTATAGGAGGCATTTAATTTAGTCCTCAGGCCACACATTTGTTTAGTTTGGCATGTCAAATGGTAAAGGAAAGTATGAGATTTGTCTCTGTGCAGAAAATCCTGCACAGTCATAGTGGCTTTTCTTCAGGAAAGAACAGTTCTAGAGTAGTATAAGCCAGGATTCTTGAAAGGGAAATTTTGTTAATTCAGGAAATTAATTTCTATGGTGGACTAAAGAATGCATGCATGTGGAGCCCTTTTAAAATGAGATGGCCATACTGTTAAACCTCCACAGGGTAAATCAAAGCATGGATATGAGCATGTGGATTCCACTGGAAATTATAAATAAAGCTAAATTTTTTTTGTGAAGACTACAGTCAGTGACCTGAACCTACTACCAAGCCCTCTGCTTGACTGTGACTGACTTGAAGGCAAGAACAAGATCCAACAAAACTAGCTAGCTCTCACAGTAAGTCTTCCTACCTCAGCAGGGCTTGCCAAGTCAGATGTTAACTTGAACTATACTGGTCCAAATCTGACATTTCTCTCCAATTTCATTGTCTTAGATTTTTATATCTTCTAATGTAAGTGAGATCAGAATGTAGGCCAAAGCTCTGCAATAATTAATCTCACAGACTTTTACGATAGTACAGCTTTAATAACAGGGAACACTTTGCTGAATGAGAGAAGAATAAGGGAAGGGGAAATAAAAGCTTTCCTAACAGGCTGTGTTGGTGAATAATCACCACACCTTTAAGTAAAACTCCCCCTCATTTAACGTTAGTGAAAATATTCATGTTTCTGTATTAGTATTTATATTAGTATTTTACTTGTATTTTGTATTTGAGAAGTAAAAAGTCCTCTCCAACAGCACCAATTTAGAAAAATAGCAATTTGGCCTTAATAAAGTAGAGAATTGCCAGCCAATCAAAACTGCTCTGGGTTTGCTCTGTTGAAGCTGCCTGTAGACACACCAATTTACGTTATCTACAATCTGACTTCAGAAGCCCAGTTCTGTTTCAGAGATGAATGGCAATGGTAGGAACATCCATGTGTGGAAAGGTGGGACTGTGAATGTGCAGTCTTTTTCTGTGATCATAATTTACAAAATGGAACATACACTTGATAAAAAGGGATCTGGAATATGATTTTTTAGATACAGTGAATACCATGGCCTCTTGCAGCTATTAGAATTTTATTTTGTTAAGGGGAGCTGAATCAACCTTAATATTCTGTCCAAATTCTCTTTTGGGCAAGTTTCCATTTCAATTTCAGTTTTATACTTGCTGTCCTGAACAGCCTATTATGTAGTTAAACAGCTGCAGCATTAGAGAGGTAGCTGCACTACCAAGAAAAATTAAGCAATTTCTGTGTATACAGAGGGCTTAATTCTTGCCAGGAGTCTGTGTATGCATATGAATATGTCATAAAACAGCTGTTCCCGAAAGATGTTTCCTGAAGGTGAGCATGGTACAGAAGGGCCATGGGACTGCACGTGCCATGGCCCAGCTGCAAGGAGGAGACACAGTCTGCAAGAATGTGAGTATTGACCATGGTCCCTGGGCCCAACTATCTGGGAACCGTGACACTGAAAAATTATTATTTGTATATATGTATATATCCTTCTCTTCTCTGCAGTGTGAAACAGCTGCCTCTAATCTGCCTCTCCTGACAGTGCTAAGAGGTGTCCCCATTGTTCTGTCACACAATGAACCCTTAGGGTTAGAGCTGAGCCTCAGTACAGAGCAATTGTCTGAACCAAAGCATAGTCCAAATGCCCAAGTCCCGTGCTCCATGTTATCCCTCATGCTAGCTTGGCTAGAGGGAAGGAGGAGAGAGAATCGGGAACTTGGAAGTTATGAAGTACACAAAGGCTGCTTTTGCAGTATGTGCCCCAGGCCCATCTCTCTGGCTAAAAAAGCCATGGGGGGATGCACTTGTGAAGGAGAGACTTGCTGAGATCTCTGAGCAAGGGGCTCAGCTCCTGCACCCACCAATAGCCAGGACCCTCCTGGTTCTCCCTGAGGGGCCCTCCCGGTGGAGCTCCATCATCGCCATGACCTCATTCCATCTCAAACAGAAAAGGCAAAGATCGTTCTAGGAACATAATCTAATGTTCTTCTTTCCCTGCCTACATCCTGGAGGGATGAGATCAACATTGCCCTTTCCTCTGCTTTGCTCGGGTTTTCCTCGTGGTTCAAGTTTCCATTACTCATTTGACATGGGCATGGACTGGGAGGGTCCTCCCCGAGTGCTAGGAGGGTGGAGTGGATGGAAACTCCCCGGCTGCGTGAAGACAGGCAGGAGGGCCCTCATCCCCGTAGCTCCACAGGCCAGCATCCAGCTGTGGGCAGGGGAACCACAAGTTGGAGCCCGGCCTGGGGCTGCATGTCAACTAATAAAGTGCTTGGAGATCCTTCTGGATGAAAGGCACTGTGTAAATGTATGCGTCAACCTGCTGTGCGCCAGGAAGCACCTCTCTAGACATCAAAGGGTTTACTGATATTCCTCACCTTGAATGTAGTTCACCAGTGATATCACGACAAGGCAATCTGCTCTGGGAACAGCCGTAGGAGTATCACTGTTTCACATTTTGCTTCAACTCTCTGCCTCATGCAAAGGCTCCTGCTCCACAGGATTTCACACCTTTTCAGCACACACACCTTGGCACCTGGAGCTACCAGCCCAAGCTCAGACCTTTGCATGACCATGCACGATCCACCCCCTGGTGGGCTGACCTCTGATGTGTCCCTGGCACTGGCACTGGTGCTGTAATGTCAGTTAGGACATCAAACCCACTGACTGGCCAAGGCAAGCTCCAGGGATTGGACACAATGGCTGAGACAAGCAGACCTGGATGGATGCACCTGACTGATCACAACAGGGCCTGGAGAGACCGCAGGTCACTTATGGCACACGAACTCTTAGGGAGGCAGACCTCACAAAACCACCAAATGACCAAAAATCCTCTTTATACTAGACGCAATGCCAAAAGAGTAGAAACTAGATCATTAAGTTACTGATACAGCAGGACATGGGCTTATTTTAAAACAAATATTTTCTATTATATGAAATGTACTACATAGACAGGAAATCCACACAACTTCCTATGCACGCTTTAATTCCTTCCTGGTTAATCTCAAATCTAACATAGCGACAAGGTTTAAGCATGAATTAAAATGCAATTTTTTGGTATTAAACTATACAACATGATTAGTCTTTGCACACTGCCAAAGGCCATTCTGATCAGGTCAACAAGAAATAATAAAACACTCCATAATATACTTCACCCATTTACAAAGAATTTCAAATCTAAAAAAATATACAAAGCAAAAATAAGTATGGCAAATATCAACAATTTTACCACTCAGGTCTTTTTCTTTATTTAATTGTTCACAAATCTGTTTATTATACTTGTGTTTTACAGGTTATGAAGAAATGAATAGAGACTTTATCTAATTTCAATCAGTTATAATAAATATTAAACCAAATAGTATTCAATTAAGAACTATTTTGCTATATCCATCTGACCTATGTGGACGTTCTCCATGGTGTCTCTTAGCAGAAAGTATTCTACTTTCTATGTTTATTTATGTTCCTCCTACATTGGTTTTATAACTGAATTTTATTTTTATGATGGGGGGTCAGATTACAATTGATCTGTTTCTGCATTAAGATATCGCGTGCTGTGTTTTCATGGCAGAGACTGAAGCAATTTGATTTATTTGCAACACAAGTATGATAAGCATAATGTTATTTTTCTAAATTAACCAGATGTACAATATGTAGATAGAAATGGCTTATCTGCCTTTAATGATAGAATGTTACCTGTACAAGAATTTAATATATTGCACTTTGAAATATAACATGCACAGATAACATATTATCAAATCTTTCAGTAGGCATCTGATTTGCTTCTTTTTTTTTTTTTTTTGTTCCTTCTTTTTTGGAACAAAGGTGGATCAAAATAAATCATACGTATCCAAAGCTTATATCGAACATTTTCTCGTAATGGCGTGGGAAATGCAATATACAGGGTGGGCATCATTCATGCAGGCCTATTTTTGCCTGAGAACATATAATATAATTGTGACATATAAAAAAATAATCAAAATATGTTTCTAAATTAAAAACTTATATGGACTGCTCCAAGTCAGCATTATTAGGACAATTGGGATCTAAACATATCTATAATATTTTTTTCTTACAATTTGTCTCCATACAGTCTGATTGGCAGGATCAAACACAACTCGTCTTAATTGCATGACCTGTTCCTGCAGGTGGACGTTTTTCAAGCAAGTAAGTCAAGTGTGAAGTGTAAGGGAAATTAGAGAAAATGTATCAGCTGCCATATGGTATACAGCAGCTATACATAAATTTATATATGTGTGTGCCTATTTTAAATTCCCAAAATCTAGGATAGACACTGGCATTAGTATTATGTGGATATTTCTAATTAGCAGCTCCACGTGAAATCATGTGAAATAATATATCAGTTTTCAATACTAAAGACGCCGATGTCTGAAAGTACATCTGTATTTAAAATAGTACACAAGTACAGGAAGTTGAATCAATATTGTACACTACCCAGGATTCAGCTCTTTCCTTAATAGAAAATGCCTTGAAAACACAAGGGATAAGAGAGATAATGTTTTCACCTATAGAAGAATATTTCAGGGATCTTTTCTTTCTCTTTTTTTTTTTTTTTTCCTTTTTGAGGGATATACATTCGTCTTGGTTTTTGCTTCCAAATATAGTTTAAGGCTATTTGGTAAAGTATATACCAGATATCAGGCTCAATTTACAGGGCTTTCTCCTCACAGAAACACCTCAAAACTTCATCTCTAACGATTCCCATCTTGAAGCTAAACATGCTTTACCAGCTGTGCTCCAAAGACAGAACTCATGCTTAGTACTACGCGCTGTAGGAAAAAGTGAAGGAAAAGGAAAAAATAAATAGAACCAAAACAAAACAGTTTAGAAGTAATGTCAGATCTGCATAACTTACAATAATTTATGTTTTCAGTCATCTGTCAGGCTGCAGGATGTGTGGGACACGCATTTAAAGTGCTCGTCAGGTGAAGAATCAAAGTGCTAGAGTATAATTTAATAGCTGTTCTGCCTATGGCTAAATACATTGCATTTGTTAAAGCAGGTAAACAGGAAATGCGGTAGATGGGACTGTCTGTCTTGCTGTGTTAATACTGTTTTGACCTAAAGTAGTATTCAGTAGTATTCAAACATTGGAGTCTGCAGGTTACTTATCTTATTGCGTCTTCACCTGAAGACTTCTAAGTGCTGGGTTGCTCGGTTGGCCCTGGAAGGTAGGTGAAGTGGAATATTTCTGTCTTAATTTATTTTAAATTAAAGCCTCTTGATCATGATAGTCACCACTTCTCTAATAATAATAATGAGAGGCTTGAAAATATACTATTTTCCTTATATTCCATGGCTGGAAATCAATTATCTCTTGAGTCATGTTTGTTACATCTGAAGCAAGCAAGAAGCTTATTCTTGCTGTAACCGATACTGCATAGAAAAATAGTTCTAAAAAAAATACAACTGTAAACCACAGTTCACCTTTACCTTAACATAACCATTTAAACTTAGATTTACTTACCACTCACATTCATATTTCTTAAACTTTTTACAACATCACAACTGGTGTTTTAAACAAGCAAGATTTTTTTTTTTCTCAAGGATACCCTGGAAACTCAATTGATATAACATTTTGAGAGTTTGAAGTATTACATGTAGCGCAGCTCTTGAAATAAAAGAGAGAAGGTTTATAAAATAAATGTTAACACATAGAAGAACTGTTAAAAATGCGATGAGTGTTCCAAAGGAGTAAGTATAACTTTTTCTTTACACATCTTGCTACAGAAGATCTAACTTTTTAAGGCTTCCATTTTCCTTTCACCCATCACTCAAGTCCTCTTGCATTATAATTTTGCTTAGGTTTCAGAGTGTCATCATACCGCTAACAGCAAACGTTTCTCAGTGGGCATTCCCAACACCACCAGACTTGTATGCTTCTTGGTTTCTGATGAACTTTGGAGTTTTAGTGGCTGGATATCCCTGTTCATCTCCAGAAACTTGACATGACATGAGAGGCCTAATGTTATTTTGCAGTAACAAAGATGAGAAGAGTGGCAGAGCACATGGGAAAATATTTTAGCTGGGTTCTGGGAAAAGAAACTGGAGGTCAGAGAGATAAATGGGTTCTTTCTTTCCTGCTCTTTACATTTGTAGCACCTTCTACTTGGATTAGCTAATGCCTCTAGTGAATGGTGAGATGCACCCATTTATAGTTTGTTATTCTTATCCCTAATTATCACACATTTTATAAAAATATAAATAACAAAAAAGTAAGCTGGGTTTCATCTCAAGAGGTGTTTCTTGTTGTCCTCTGAGAATATACTGGATAAGTCAGGTCTCAACAAGCCCTATCCATTGTAGCTGATTGTAAGTCAGACAATAAATACAAAAGAAGTCGTTCTTGCGGTGAGCTCAGCAAATTCTGAGGAAATCAAAAGCATTCCACTGTGCTTATGGCACAAAGAACACAACAGCAAGGGCATATTTAGTGGAGAGAATGAGACAAAAATTACCAGGTAAGTGACAAACTGTACAAGCATTTTGTCTAAAAAAGGAACTCTGCAGCATTCTGTCTTTAAAGCCGGGTTTGAGCCTCTGGGATGTATATCTCAATGCTGTCTGCACGCTCTGTGGCTGAATTCTGCCGAAAAGAGGCCGCTCTCTTAGCAGCCATGAGCCGTCTCCTGGCTTCTTGTCGCTGCCTGTCGGGTAGGTCCAGAGATTTTTCTCTTGTGATGGGGAATTTTCCTTTTGGGGGCTTCTTTGGTACAGGAGGAGGAACCTTTCTTTCTTCCTGCAATGGGGTATTAAAATTGAAGGTAAATGCTGTGTGGAAGATACCATCAGCAGAACATGCAAATTGAAGACGTACAATGCAAAATACTCATTACATACATCAAGCATGCTCAGTTTCTGCTCTATCGTTAGCTGACAAATGGATTACGTGAACGGCTATCCATTCTAGAAGCACTGATTAAAACCTGTTATTTCAGCACAAATTCTGTAGTCCTATGCCTTAGAAAAGACTACACTTCCTTTTACTGCCCTTGCAGGTATCCTACACATGCAATCTACATACCTCACTTTCACATGAATTTGCTTAGTTTTATCTAACACATTATTACATTCATTATAAACAGAAACACACACTGGCTCTCCAATAAGAATTCAGCGCATCTGTGTGGTCTGATCAAGTGAAAGGACTGTCTAAGATTAGCAGGACAGAATTTTTAATTAAATTAATCATACTGAGTTTAGCCTCAGCTGGATATGAAATAGCAGCTGTGTATACATGTCTGTTAGTTTAGTCTCCTCTATGAATTGCTAAATGGAAACATGCAAGCACCAGCCAGAGAGAGAACATACACTAATTGTTCTTCTTGCCAGTCTGGACCATTTTAAAGAAAATTATATTGAAGAATTAGCAAACAATAAAGCAAGACTCAATAGATTCTGCTACGAAAGCAGCTGTAAATGGGTTCTACAGGTTTTATATCAAGAACTATTTTGAAGTATGAAATTGTTATTTTACTCCATTTATAGATTGTGGAATATCATATAAGGGCCTTAAAAAGATACTGTAGAATCACAGAATCATATAATACTTTAGGTTGGAAGGGACCTCTGGAGGAAATTCAGTATAACACTCCTTTCAAAACTACTTGAAATTACATCCAAGTTTGAAGTTAAAACAGATTTTTCAACATCATATTTAATCCTTGGCTGAATATCTCCAAAGACGGAGATTCCACAACTTCATATGTATAGTACAGTTATTATGATATATTTTGCTGCTGGATCACTTACAGCAGTAGTAAAAGTCCAAAGTATGGGCTGTTCCTTATGGAGAACACAGTTAATTTGAGGCACAGCAGGATTCAAATAAATATGAAAAAATGAATTGATAGACCTATGATTTTCAGAATCATCTTTTTTTTTTTTTTTTTAGTTCTGAAAATTCTGAATCTACTACCAAAATGCATTAGCCAAGACTAGAGTTAAATTTATTTAAGAAAATAGTTCAACGTTCTTAACTCAGCAAGAACAGTGCAGCAGCCTAAGATGCTATTCTCCATGATAGACAGCTCTCCCAGTCTTTATTTTCTTTATTTCCTGTTTTTTGACAGGAACATAAAGGCTCCATTCCTGCTGTCCCATCTTATTATTTTTTTTCACTTTTAGTTATTTCCCTCTTAGGAACATCACTGTTGCTGTCACTATAATAATTTCTTACTTCCAGTTGTCACTAGTAAGCAAGAGTTGCAAACTCACCATCCACCAACCAGTTGGCTGAAAATTAAAATCCAAGAGGAGCATGAAGAAATGAAAAAGTTGTCAAAATGCCTCCTAATTCCTCCCAAACCAAGCAAGTATTCACCTGAGGCCAACAGTACTGACTCAAACCAAATGCTGCTGTCATCTGACTGATAGAATAATCAGCAAGGGTAGCGGGATAATTTGGGCTGGGGAGGGGCTCTGGGAAGGGGAAAGGCAGTTGGGGAATCACTTTGTGCTTGTGGGCATGGTGCCACCTGCTTTGGAAGCTTTGTGGCCGGGGGTGTCTCCCAGGCAGTGGGGCTGCAGTGAAGAGGTGCAAGCAGTCTGCCAAAAGCCCTCTTTTCCCCCCATACTTTCATAGGTCAAGCTTTAGTTCGACCAATTCTATGTTTTGTCACATCTCAATCTTGTTCCAGCATCAGTCATTTCTTGTGAACAGGACTGAGCACTGTAGTACTCAGGTTTGAGCTGGCCCAAATGGAGCAGTATGATGCAAGTTTACCTTGATTGAATTCTTGGGCTACTGTCCTTAGTTTGAATTAAGCAGAACATAGTTCTAGCTTTTTTAATACGAATCCAGATAAATTCAACGGAAGTGTTATGGAGCAGAGAGACACGACTTTACAAAATCTATTTTGTTTGTTACACAATTCAGCTCAACATTGTTAAAAGTAAAAAAAACAAAAACAAAAACACAACACCTTCATGTCTCATGAAGGTTTCCATGTACAAATTGAGCCATGGCAGTTAAATGTTTTCCATCTTTGGGTTAGAAACCACACACACTTCCCTTCTGGATTTAACACAAGGAAATCACAGGACTACAAATGGGAAGTAAATGGTATTGCCCATGGTCTGCTTACCTTCCTTTCAGGTGATTCTATTATTTTCCATTCATTGAGTTTCAGCTGGTGCAGTTCATCAAACTTCATGCTGACATCTTCAATTGAGAGCTGCAATAAGTCCCAGAAACCTGCCAGGTCCTGGGAAGTTGGTCTCGGCATGGCACTCGGGTCCTGTCATGCACAAAGGAGAGAACATGAATAGAGCAGGAGGCTTTAAACAAAGTGCTTTGTGGTAGGAAAGGAACCACACCAGATCATTTTGCTACAGTGCTGCTCAGGGCTAAGGCTACGTGCACTCTGCAGCTGGGGGCTGTGAATGAAAAGTTGTGCCTCCTATACAACCCAAACATGAATGAGTGAAATGTTCTGCACTGGCCTTTATGGATCTGAGCAGCATGGGAAGCTCCTCAACACCATCTGCTGTGCTGACCTGCATTTCTAAAATGTAGCATGCTGACAGCCTCTGAATGCTGATTAATAAAGGGAATGAGGATGTGGTTCATATTCTAGTTAGCCTGAAGTCTTTCTGGTTAAAAATTACAAACAAAGTAGCTGAGTAAAAGACAGACAAAACAACACTGTGAAGAAGGTCTCAACTTAATGTGAATTTGATGTTTACATTGTCTTGGGTTTTCAGATGTACATGTGAGGTACAAAATCTGGATGGGGATGTTAGGATTTTGTTTGCCATGGGGTCAAATCATGCTCAGGAATGGGGCAGATGCTATTCCATTTACTGAGATTAGGTGGTACTAAATAACTTGGTTATTAACTGAATGTCAATGCTGGATAAAAATTACACAGAAAGGTAGTATACAGACTCTGTACCCCATATCTTGATCACTGGCTCTTATTCAAGAAGAGAAGTTTGTCACTTCTGTGAAATAGAGTTTAACTGGCAAACATCTCTGTGAAGATGATGAGAAATGTCAACCAGGGAAGTAGTTAGGGAGGTCTACACAGTGGAGCTGGAGAGACGCAGTTGAAATCAGACCAAAGGTGCTCATGGTCTCCTCATTTCCGGGCAAAAGCTGAAATTACTAGTTTAATAAGTAATAAATTAACAGTGATGTTATTGATGAAGCAAGGCTCCCATGTTCTCAGAATCGAATGGATAAAGGCATTCTAGGTAGTAAACACAGCCCCACATAGTTGCATTCCTCCCTTGAATTGTACATTCCTAGGAGTCTTACACTAGGGAGAACTGCTTAAATTTGGGTTTGCTCCACTGTGGGAATTGAGTGGCTGGAGCTGAACATGACATTATGTAGTGTCACCCATATTTAAACCCCTTTGGGGATCCAGGCCAAGAACGCCAGACTAAAATCCTATACACTTCAAAATCATAGAATCATAGGGTTATAGAATATCCTGAGTTGGAAGAAACCCACAGAGATCATCGAGTCCAACTCCTTGCTCCACACAGGACCACCCAAAATCCAAACCTATGTCTGAAAACATTGTCCAAATGCTTCTTTGAACTCCAGCAGGTCGGTGTTGTGACCACTGCCCTAGGGAGCCTATTCCAGCACCTGACCACCCTCTGTTGAAGAATCTTTTCCTAACACCCAACCTGACCCTTCTCTGACACAGCTCCATGCCATTCCCTCAGGTTTTGTCACTGTCACCAGAGAAAAGAGATCAGTGCTTGTCCCTCTGCTCCCTGCGTGAGGAAGCCGTAGGCCACCATGAGGCCTCCCCTCAGCCTCCTCCTCTCTGGGCTGAACAAAACAAGGGACCTCCACTGCTTCTCATATGCCTTAACCTCTAGATCCTTCATCATCTTCATAGCCATCCTTTGGATGTTTTCTAATAGTTCTTTGTCCTTCTTATATTGTAGTCCCCAAACCTGTACACAGTGCTTGAGAGGAGGTCGCACCAGTGCAGAGCAGAACGGGACAATCCCTTCTCTCACCCAGCTGGCAGCACTGGGTCTGAGGCACCCCAGGGTATGATTAGCCCTTTTGGCTGCCAGGGCACACTGCTGACTAAGAATCAACTTGCCATCAATCAGAAACTGTAGATTCCTTTCAAGGCTGCTCTCCAGCCTCTCATCCTCCAGTCCATACACATAGCTAAGGTTGCCCCATCCCAGGTGTAGAATCTGACACTTCCTGTTGTTAAATTTCATGTGGTTGGTGATTGCCCAGCCCTCTAATTTGTTGAAATCTCTCTGCAAGGCCTCTCTACCCTCAAGGGAGTAATCAGTTCCTCACAACTTAGTATTATCTGCAAACTTAATATACCTTCAAGTCCTATGTTCAAATAGTTGATGAAAACATTAAAGAGAACTGGCCATAAAATTGAGCCACGCAGAAATCTTTGCTAGAAGAAAGTTTCTGTTTCATAGGGAGTTTGGGGACTTAATAGAAGTTCCCAAACAGATTATAACAGACTTCTGGGAAACATGATACAACTCTAGACTAGTGTTCACTGAAAACGACTACATTGGGTAGATCCCAATGTACGTCAAAAGCACTCACAACGTGTGTCATTGGTATTAGTTACTCTATAAAGGTCAATATTAGAGGCTTCAAATACTGACTCCCTGTATGAAATTTGCCAGCAATACATTTTGCATTGCAATCTGTTCTCTCCAGCCTGGTCTCCTTGATCCCTCTCCCCAGTTTCCTCTGAACAGCCATAAAATGATGCCACTAATCGAAATGCCATTGACTCCTGAATTGAAGTTAATTGCTCTTCTGTACCTTTGTGCTTTGCTCATCTCTATTGCAGAAGAGCACAGCTTCCAGAGCAGCTGGAAGAGAGCATGCGGTGCACTGTATGGACACAAGAGGGCTGCCTCCTGCTGCTATCACTTATGGATCTGCAGTTCATGGATGAACGCTATTAAAAATGATTATTATTACAGCTGAGTTTTGAAAAGATTGGTTTAAATCTGCTTTTTTTTTTTTTTTCCCCCAGAAGTGGCTCCTTTGTTTTTATCGTATTTGGAATTCAGCTTTGCAGCTCCCCTTCAGAAGGAAGCCTAAAGCAAACAAAAAGTACCCAGCCAATGCTCACATTGATCTGGTTTCGCCTGCAACTGTGACGTACTTAGCAATGATCTCAAGAGCTGAGCAGGATCTGCACTGACTATGGAGGAGGACACTTCAAAGGAAAAGCAGGATGTTATAAAAGATAATGTGAATAATTCACCAGGAAGCAGTCATTAATCAGTGATATTTTTCTTTAGTAGCTAGTGGGAACTGTATACTGTAAGAGATAGCCAGATTCTTATAAAATCATTCATTGAAGCTGTTTGTTTTATGAATTTATCCTGAATGAGAGATCTTATCCAAGATTACCATCAAATGTGTTCCTTGAAATTTCTACGACCCTTTAGAAAAGTCCATAAGCGATGGCTAAATTTCAATTTGAGTACGTTCCTCTTCCTAAAACCTTGCTGCATTTTTTAATTGGCAAAAGTAGATGCTGTTGTTTTCCGTCCTACATTTATGGTTATTGTTGTTGAATACTGTTAGAGGAACTGCTGTGTTGTAGTGCTGTAAGTGCTAGATGTTCTCTAGAGGCTGCTATCTGCCAGCATTTCCACGGAGCACCAAGATGCTGCCTTCAGAGAATATGGTACACCTGCTGTAGATACGTGCTAAGCGACTATTTAACAACAAACTCTATTATTAAGCATATGAAGAAAAGCTCAAGCCTAAAAGTCCAGTTCTGCATTTGCTCCTTTCTGCAGAGCCCGATGGTGATTTAGTGAAGCTGAAGAAAATTCAGAGCTGAAATCTTCAGAACTGAGTAAAACTGCTGTTATGGAGTTCAAAGGTTTATTATCCAAGTAAGAAGGAGAAAGACAAAATCTAAGTTTTTTTTTTTGTTTTTGTTTTTGTTTTTGTTTTTGTTTTTTGGTCATATTTTCTGCAAAGCTGTAGATTTCTCCTATTGCTTTTGCAGTGATGAAATGTTAGCACTTCCAAACAGCCAACGGCTATGCAGACCAGAAGTTGCTCTCGTTATTACAGCAATGCTCTCAAGCACAAGTGCTGGACCCACTTGGAGATAAATGGAGTGGAGGTTAGCTCTCCAAATCTTATTTTGCGTAGCTTAATCAATCACGTAATGGAAGGCACTTTGAAATTTGCAGTAAGAAACTTTTAGACATTGATGAAGATTCCCTTCTTTCACTATCAAACAAATGAACAAATAGTAGCATACATGATGTATTTGATATTACAAACATGGTCATCTCCTGCTTGCCTGACTTTGCATATTTCCTCTGTCATTCTGTGAGAGCTATTAAAATTCTTGTTTTGACAGACTCTTTGAAGTGGATAATTGGATTCTTTCCTAATGAGGACCATATCTTATCCTTTTCTATCAGATGATAGAATTTTTTTGGCATGACTTTCTCAGTAATATTTGATTACAGTTTCAGGAATTCTGGATATTTAACCTCATAGATGGAAAGTAGCACATAGATCTCTGCAGAATGATTTTTGCCGAAAATAATAGTGTGGCAAATGCTAACAAATAAAGAAATGTATCTAATCAGACATATAGGTTATATCTGCTGTCATGTACGCAACAAAATTCATCACTCGTAATAAATGAGGTGTAGGCACCTTCAAGAGTTGAAAGTTACAATTAATTTTCAATTGAGTCAGAAAAGGTTCTACCATTAGACTTAGCTAGAAGCATTATGTTCTTCTATTGCTTAGCATCATCTTGCCACAACGTTTATATCACTGATGGCTGCTGTCATATTAACGAAGATAACATTTCAAATCAAATTAGTCTCTAATGAACTTCCAGAACAATAGCAGTAACTCCTACAAGTAATACACCACATCTGTTCCTTTAGCCCTAGGACATCTTATATATAATTGGCAACGCAAATTATGAAACCCAATTTTATGAACACTATGTATGTTCCCATTTCCAAGATCAGTCCTATTTTCAGGTAGATAGAAAGCTGCATCATGTATCCTACTATTCTCTGCTTACTGTAATTTGAACAGTTTCTCCTTTCCTATCAAAAATACAGTTGCTATTTTAGGGTATTACAAAAATAAGCCATAATAATATGTCTCAGAAAACATGCATTTGTTCCCTTCTCACTTTTTTTCCTTTAATAAAGATATCAAAAAAGAAAAGAAAAAACCCAGGTAGACTAAAATTACTGAAACTACATTTGCCTTGATAAAAAATGTGCTAATGCTATATTTAAAGATCAAGTTAAAAAAAAAAAAAAGTAAGAAAAGAGGAGCAATGAGGCAAATTTGAGACATGAAAATGAGAATGCTACTGTGTGGGTACACTACATTTTTTGTTGTTGTTCTGTTTGAAGTAAAAATATTCAGTTCTACAAATTGCAGTTATATTTTGTGGAATATTAGGTATGTGGAATATAAACTCTTTAAAAATGGCCAGAGATGGTTACTTACCAGATTTTGCTGACAAAGCCAATAAAATTGCTGGAATTTCTGAGACATGAGGAGCTGAGCACTTCCAACAGCGCTTCGGATCTTACCTAGAACTAAGCATACAGAGAGGTTATTATCAATAGATGTTTTGGCAGTAAATCAAAATGCCATCTCAAAGAATACATAGCTGAAATTTCAGCTTAGTTTATAACAGAAGTAAATACTTTGCTAGTTGTGATTATACTCATAAAACATTTTTTAAAAGATATATAAGAAAGCTCCGTGGCATCTTGCCCTTTGTAAATAGTAAATGATATATTAGAAACACAAGACTTCCAAGACTGTTTGTTTAAGAAAGTAGAAAAAAATCAAAGGAATGAGGACAGCTTTGTGAAGTAAGCACATAGACATATGTTTTTGAGAGTAATCTTGAATTCCAAAGTAAATGATATCTTTTTTTTTTAAAAAGAAAGCTTAGTAATGAGTATTATCACCCTGATTTTTATTTATTTTACTAGCAAGTGTATTAATTCTGACCTGACAAAGAACTGAACTACAAATAATTCAGTAGGACTACTGACATTGAGACTAGCAAGTTATCATCAAATTTAACAGATCATGAGCTTTGCTAGACTTATCTCTCATGCACCACCAAGCAAAATTAACAAAAATAATTTTACAGATTTGATCAAGGAATATAATTTACTTTGTTCCTTTATGATTGCCATTTATTTTTTAGATGGTACAGTTAATGAATATAGAAATTTTCTTTACATAAATGCTGAAATTAAACTGTCATTGCATCATACTCTGCTAAGATCACCAGTGATGCTTTATTTATCTGGATCCATAAAGACATTTTCTACATGTATTATGGATACAGAATAAAAGCTGCAATGGAAGCTGGAACTAGACTTGCTCTTGCAAATTGAAAGCTGTTGGAATAGTCTCTCCTTAAGATGCATGTAGGTGCCTGTTGCCTCTGATGTCAAAGGATGTTTTAAATGTACCTTAGGTTATATCGTCTGGTTCTGCAGTCACAAATGACTTCTGCTAGTGTGGATGAACTCTCTTTAATCTATCTGTACTGTGGGGTAAGGTTAACATGTTAAACTGTATTGTAAGACACTCCTACCACAAGGATGAGATCTTCAGAGGAATCTCTAAGACATGCCTTGGTAGGAGACATCAGGAGTTGCACGTTGTATACCCTCAAAAATATATGAAGACCTAAGCATGGAAGCTTCAGACAGAGGGGGACAACAAGCGTGTGCTCCAGAACTTTGCAGAATTGTAATCAACCCTCATGGTTTTTTGGGCTTTCCCTACTGCCAGTGTACTTGCCATTTACAGTGTGCAAAAGCACTGGCAGAAGAAAACAAATTCATTTTACGTGACTTTGCTTCCAAGAATCAGCTGTCTAAATCAGAATTTCCGTATGCTCCATAATCAATGAAAGGAAATAGCACGCCAGCTCACTCATGTTAGGCACTTATTTTTAGATGAGATTAATCTCTTCCTGAAGATACCTATTTCTATTGACTAGAGTGTCTGGCTTATCCTGAGAAAAAAAAACTCCCCCTAGACTCCCACATTTTTCTGGGATAAATATCATACTTCACTTGGTAGCAGTATACTTTCCTACACTAAATTGCACTTCCTTCTCTAGGCTGATAAAGCAACATTTTAAAAAGCATTATAAACTAAGGTTTCAATGGAAGATTGAAATTTCCAGAGATTTTCCAGATCTTTAAATAATATTTAGGGGAAAGATAGCAAAAGGTAGGTGGAGGGGTGAATAGTAAATACTGTGACATCTTTTAATTTAAACACCCCTATCATTTGAGGGAACCAACTCGATAATTCAAACAAGATGCACAGGGTTGAATGAAGCTACAATAGCACAGCAGAACTGAACTGCAACATTTAATATAGAAAACATTCAACTCTTGTGGAGAGAATCTGGAAGTTTAAGGCTCAGTTTCTGTAGAAATATACATATTTCATAACCTTAAAAGCATAGGTAAATTTGTAGAGCTGCAGCTCTCAAACTCTATTCTGTTTTCTGTTAGACAAACAGTTTACAGCTGTCCACAGCACTAAATTAAACAGCAGTTTGCGTAATTCATCGGTCCCTTGTGTTACCCATTTCTGAAAGGGTTAAGTGGTTCAGGGCTGCATGAGTAATTCACTGGGGCCTTACTTACGTTTCGTTGGCCAAATGAAATAAAACATTTTAATTGGTTTGGGGTTTCTGATTACCAAACCCCTCACTTTCCTCCACAGAGTTTTTGGCTTAGGAAAACCACTGTTCTCAGTATTAAAACCTAAACAAACACATAGACACCTAAATAAAGAACTGTTTCATTTGATCTGAAACAAATTGCTTTTATTTGTTTGTCAGCGTTTTTAGCAAAGGCAAAGATGCAAGTGTCAACCAGACTTGCATCCTCCTTGTCTCTGGATGCTCTGTAGTGCAGGCTGAGGGTTGCAGTGCTTGTCTCACAAGGAATACAGCTCAGTTTTAGTTTCCTCCAATTAATTTTTGTAGCTCACAGCTCAAGTACATAGCCTGAAGAAAAGGCATTGGTGTTGGCCCTGCCACAGAAGCTTAGTTCTTGTAAGACTCTATATCTGACTGATATTTTCCAGTGAATCTCTCAGTTACTCAAACCCCAAATTAAATAAATATTTGCTTCGTTATCATGAAGGACCATGTAACAGGCATCTGCGATGTCCAAGCAGACCAGACAAGAATTTGACACTGGCTATGCAGTGTTTTGGTGTGACAATCTCCATTCGGGATATCAGACACCACAGTTCTGGGCCATCTGCAGGTGTCACCAAGTCAAACTATAATGCTGAAGACTCCTAGGAAGCAACATTAGGCTGGGTGATGCCTGTGTCTTGTGAAGCACAGAGGTTCCCCATTGTGCCTGAGGAGAGGACTGCCAGAGCCACTCTACAGACAGTGCATTTCAACAGCTTGAAGAACTCGGTCCCCACTGTCAGGAATAAGGTTAGCTGTGAAGGAGCCTATAGCACTGGTGAGCAGTCTTTCAAAAACGCTCTAACTGCGGTGAATACACATGCATAATTATAGGCCTACCATTTACTAAAGATCTAACTCTATTTCCATTTTAATAAGTAAATCAGACTTAATAAAACATAGAAGTTAGAATCTCTCATATTCATGCTACTCTGCTTTGCTGTAATTAAATTAAAGTATTAGAACACTTCAATTCATAATCTTTAGCACAATATTAATAGACAGCCAAAGCCTTGTTATTAATTTCATGCATTGGGGAATTATTCTGATGAGTGCAGATTGATTATCTCCATGAAAGAATGATGAATGTTAGAGACTGAAGAGACTGAGATGTTTGGTGATGCTTGGAATATTCTGCTTGTAAATAAATTATGATAAAATCAACCACCATACATAAATATATATAATTTTCAAATAATTCATATATCTCCCCACCATTAAGCTACTGTTACATTTACTTGAAAGTTAGGAAAGACTCACACAACCTTAATTCTGCTCTGAGATGCATATGAAATATTCTATTTTTGTTGTGTGGTCCTGTATGCATGGCTTTTACTTGGAAGACATACAAAACCTTGACTGTGACTGCAGCAGATACAGACTCACGATTTATACCCTTGATAAAGATTGTTCAAGTTCACTGTATACAACATGGACAATTGACACAATGGTATCTTTGCTCCACCAATGTGCATATTACAAGAAATATTGCAAGATATATATATAAATGTCGTATTATTTGAGGAATGCTACAAAAACTTAGAATTTAATATTGTCTCACATCACAAAGGCAGAAGGAGAAAAGTTAGAAATATACTGATGAAACCAAAATCATAGTCTGATGCCAAAACTCTATTTTTGAAAGGTTAAAAGCTTTGCTCACTTGTGCCACAGCGGTATAAGCAATGAGAAACTACTAACAATCAATCTGCTTCTGGCATTCATTGGTGTTATTTAAATGCTGTATGTTAGTTTTAAATTTTCATTTCGTTTGATTGCTTTTATAATTATTTTTTCCTATGCTTGTGTGTGTTCCACACACAATATGAGAAAATATGCCTTGAAATATTTTCAAATTGTCATTTAGGTCATCATCCTAATTCAAAGCAGAACATGTAAACCAGAATATCAGTACAATCTGTAAACCTAAACCTAAATCTGGCCGAAATATTTGTCTTTTCTACTACCAACATAGCAGGTAGGAGTAATGAATGCATAATATTTAGAGTGAGATGACATTTTAGGACAGCACAGCTACCAATCAGCAGTGTTCTGGTGTAAGGGACTGTTCCTGAACCTTTTGTCTCAAAGCTTGCTGTGAGAACTCTTTTGTCTCAAAGTTTGCCCACCTGCCTGCTGCCCGAAGGCTTGCAGACCAGGGGCAATGAGAGATAAGCAGTCGCTAAACAGCCTTCTAGCAGCCTTTCAGCCTGGCGCCTTGAGGGAGGCAACCACCCAGGGGATATGCATGCCCCTACTTGCTGTACCTGACATACCTGGGTGCCCAGGAATGCCATGTTGGCAGAAAAGGAGAATAAGAAGACCCCTCCAAGAGGGGAATGATAGCTGCTGTCTGACTGATGCCTGACTGATATCTGGCTGGTACCTGCCTGGTGCTCCTGCTGCTTGAGACATGAGGTCCTGCTGCCCTTCTACCTGACACCTGCTTGTTGTATCTTGCTTCTTACCTGATGGCCCAATGCCTGATGATGCCTCCTGCCTGATGTCTGATGTCACCTGATGCCTGAAGCCTGCTCCTGCTTCTCCTGACGTCTGCTCCTGCTTTGCCTGGTGCCTGCTATCTGAGACCTGATGATGCCTGCTTGCTGCTGCTCCCCCTGTGCTCTTGCTCCCTCACTCCCACACAGGTCTGAAGATATTCCTGGACCAATACAATGGTGTGGGATCCATGGTGGTGACTGTCCCTGCTTTTTGTACGTAACCCCCACTCATACTTCCTTTTACTATCGCCTGCTTCCCCATCCCCATCTCCCTCACTGACCAGAATTTCTATTAAGCTTGTCGGACAACATTTGACCTTGTTTGTGTCTTAATCTCACTCCACGTATATTAAAGAATCTCCCCTCTGATAATTGGAGTAGGACATCTGGAAAGGAGGAAGGGCAATGGGATCCTTGTGAATTCTGAGACTGCGCATGTTCACTTTTTACCTAAATGGAGTTCAGAGAGGAGAAAATTTGAGCACAATGATATTAATGTTGGGATAAATTTTTGGATTCCTCACTATGGGACTCTCCTTTATTGACTTTAGCTACCATTTCAGGGAAATTAAGACATTCTGTAGTAATTTACAACACTCCAAATGTCAATTTCAATGGTTCCTGAAGGGTAGAGTTGTGAAAAGCATTAGGAATTTACATCAGTAATTTCTCTTTGGTTAAAGGATAACCTATATTTGGTCAAACAAAGCTTTTATGGATGATTAACTGATGAATATACTAAAATTGGTTGTGAGGTTTCTTTTTATCCAAAGTATGGGAGATTTAACTCCACCTTTTCTGTTACAGCTCTTATCTGCTACTAAAGCCCTTGCAGAACTTTGGAAATATCAGCCGGAGGATTAGCAAGGAAAAATCTGGGATCTATAGAATGAAGGGGTAAGGGAAGCGAAAGAAGATATTTTGAGCTCTCTCTCTAATGCCTGATACACTAGAGAACAATTTACTTCAACAGCGCATAGCTGTGTCAGCAGAGCTCCCAACAATGATGTGGAAGATATTAGCAAAGTACTATCTGCTGGTGTGATTTATACCAGACTTGAAGATTCTGCTTTAACAAAGGAAAACTTTTTGCACTGTGTCATCTTAGGATTTTGATATGAGAATAAAGTCTGGATAGCTCTCTATTTGACCTGTGTACTGAAATATTTCAGTAGACAAATCTTTGGCATTCAGGAGCCCGTGATGTCTTCTGCTTCGCTGTGCTGAATCACACCTGACCCCATCAGTCACAGCTGCCCTCTGGGCTCGTGGGCTCTCTGACCTCCTGCACGAGCCCCCTGCTCCCACCAGGCAGCTCAGGAAAGCTGGGCTCAGGCTGCAGAGTCCTGGCCCTCTGCGTCTTCAACAGCGGTGTGATAACTGGAAGTGTTTTTCTTGTCATCACCTACACATCAGCAGTAGCCAAATACAATTTTCAGGGTGTAAAACTGAAATTCCGGTCAGCACCCTTGAGAAACACCTATCTTTGCTGGAAGGCATCCTGCTGGTGCAGATGATCAGACAGCTTACCCTGGGAACACTTCCAGCCATGTATGCATTTTATATATATATGTATTCTGATAAACACTGAGAGCAGGAATAACTGCCCACACAGGCAATATGTGAACTTCACAGAAACTCCAAAATATGATTCATGGCAACTGACCAAATGAAAAGATAATGTCTGCGGAAAGAAAAGCGTGAAAGGTTACGTTATTTTTGTTGCAGTGATTATCTTCTCCTTTTCTGAGACCTGATGAGTGAAGATCTTAAAACAACATTATGGGAGAAAAGCTACAGTGAAAGAAAAAAATCAATACAGCAATCAGACAGCTTTCTGTGATCTCAGGGCTATTGTGCTAACACAGAAAATGAAATTGTTTTCTAAAATACAGTTCGATTTTAACTCTTCCCTTGATTAAAACAAAATAGAAATGGTAGCATAAAGACCGCCTTCTCCTAGGAGATACAAGGCTATATTTGTTCTTCAGCTACAATTAGTATGCCCTGGCCGAAAAAAAGAACGATTCAGCATTAACAGTGACAGTTTGAATGTGCAAACTTTGCTGTGAAGTGTTGTGGGAATAGTAGCTCCTGCTGGAAGATGGAAAAACACATTCAGTTGCTTCTGGCTCCTGCATTTGCGAGCATTTTCTTCAGGGAACTGTGAAATGCTTAAATATGTCAAGATAGATTTCATGCTGGGATTTCATTAAACTTTAGTTCTTATGGATACATACCTTTCAGCCTCCACAGCTCAAACTGGGTATACAAAACATGTCAGAGGCTCAACAGGAAAAAGTTATTCATGCAGAAATTTTAAAATGCTGTGAAGCTCATTCCCTTGATGAAAACAATTCTTTGATAATTTCCATTTAGTTGATGTTAGTTATATTAAGTGAAGGGATACCATTTCAAAGATAGTGCAATTTAGAAATGAATATCTTCCCCGGAGATATTCAAGACCCGTCTGGATGCCTACTTGTGCAACCTGTTCTTGGGAACCTGCTTTGGCAGGGAGGTTGGACTCAATGATCTCTAGAGGTCCCTTCCAACTCCTACAATTCTGTGATTCTGCGATTTCAGGAAGATCTCTTGAAATATGAGTCACGTGTGATAGAAAAACAGAAGTCTGTGTGCTAACTTTTGACATCCAGCTGAAGACAAGCAGCTGACTGCATTTACGCTATGCAGACCTATTCTATAGTAATTTCTCTGACCTATTAGGGAGGTCAGAGTGTTCTCCCAAACACGGGCAATTAACTTGTTTTGGCTAGGTTAAAAGGGGAATTGCGAGAGTCCATTTCAGTTGTTTCAGTATCTCTGTGTCAGCGAATTGCCTTTTCTTTTTCACCTATGGAGTCACTCTGCAAATGAGGAAACATAAAGTCCTGATATTTCATTTTGTTTTCTCTGAAATGAAATCTAGGTTAAAAGGGGCTCACTAACTGTGAATATTAATAAAAACTACCGAGGCTCAATTTGTCTTCACGTCTTACCCTTCCAAACGATTTTCTGAAAACTACCTTCCTAACTGTAGCAAGGTGTTCTAGGGTATTTCTGGAGTGCATAGATAGCTCCATGTGGTGGGAGAGAGTGTGGTTCTGGACCTGGGAATCGGTTGTCAGCTTAAATCAGCTCCTCCAACTTTTCATAACATAATACACAAACAGCTACATATTCGAGAGAGGAACACCACCACTGTGTCTCTGTATGACAAAGTACTGACACGAGAATATTTCCACTGCTCATTTCATACAATTGCAGGTTTGATAATGGCTGTGCAGGAGGAAGAGTTTGGAAAGAAAGGAGACAGCAAAAGTCCCCTCCTTGCCTGAAGACAGCTGACCGGCCTCCTAGGGAAAGGGGGGTTTAACTGTGTTTCTCCCCTTTGCTCCCTAAGAATCTTACTTTTTCCAAGGAAATTAAAGTCTTGCTCATCAAACTTCTGCTTCAGATTGCAAGCAATACCGTTCCCACACCAGTGCCAGGCAATATGGAAAGCTAGTGCTTTGGGATAATTAATGATGGCAAAGAATTCAGCAGTGCAAGGATTTCGGGAATTGAAAAATAAGATGTATACGGTAAGACTAAGAATTAAAAAATAACCACTATGAAAATAGTTCTAGAAATCCTAACGCATGCTAAGCAAAGCAAAATATTTTATTGTTAGTACATAAACAGCACCTAAGAGGGTATTAAAGTCTTCACATTATCAATGCAAAGAGAAAATTCTCAGCTCATATTTGCCAGAGTGAAAATGATGACAAAAACCTAAACCCCAGAAAACACTGGAGGCCTAAGGAAGAAAAACAGTCTTATGCTCTCTGCCACCCTAAAAAGCTATGTTGTTACATGGCAGACTTGTGCAGAATATAGTGCAGCAATATGATTGTAAATGAAAATGATGAGGTAAAAATGCAGGTGTTCCTTCTTAAAAGGTCAGCACAAGAAACAGAAATCGGCCTTTTATTGACCAAGCCAGTCTGGCCCAAGACTTGAGAGGAGATCATAAACAAGAGCTCACTGAGGGGGAAAGAAGACAATCAGGAAAGTATATTCAGAGACGATACGTTGTGAGATTTGTGAGAGCGTAGGAAAAGATGCTAGTAAGAAAATTTAATATGAACTAATTTGTGATCTGAGAAAACCTGGGCTGAGACAATAATTCAGATTGGCAGGGATTGAAATATTTATAAAACTGAGACTGGAGAACAAGGATAATTGACCTCAGAGGGAATCACGGGGAGCTGGCTACTGAGTGCTAGGACCACTTTGATATATTACCATCATTAGTGCTGCCTTGGATCTTCTTCCAAAATAGTCTACATTATTTTTCACTTTTTCCCATCACTTCTTTCAACATGTCCATGGGAAGTGAGAGAATAATAATGGTTCTTGACAAAATTATAATAAGAAGATGCCACTGAACTATTTGAGATTGTAACTGCGGAAGTGCTTTAACTACTTCTCCTGACTATCCCTTTCTGTTCTTCTAACAGCCCCTTTATGATAGGCTCGGCTTGAGTGCCCATAAAAGAATGAAAATGTCTTTAAAATGACTGTTCAAAATAAGAGGCAGATTCTCAGGATTTGGGAAAATGACAAAAAAAAAAAAAAAAGTTCACACAAGACAAATTTGTGTGTTCTGGCAAAGAATCAAGCACTGGAGCCACAGAAGTGAGTGGGAAGAATGTGCCAGAGCTGGAGCTATGGATGGAGATCCTGCCTCACTTGAGCCATATCTAATGCCAGGTTTTGATCCTGCATGTGACTCGATGCAGTTGGCTTCTCAGCTACTTCCATAAAACCTCACTCTGCCAAAGGCCAGCTTGCACAGTCAGTTGCAAGGGTGCCTATATGGTTCTGTAGAATGTCTTTGGTACTGCAAAATGAGTAAGGAAAAACTACACACCATCAGTTTATCCTAACAGGTATTAATAAAAATCTGTAAGAATATATACCAAAATGTTCTTACTTTCCTCAGAAAGGTCGTTTTCTTCTGCCTCTCTTTCCATTTCTTTACACCATCCTTCCATTCTCTTAGTTTCAGTATGTAGCAACTTCATAAACCAAGAACCATCCCGTCGACAAGGAGACATCCGACCAGTCTCTACTGTCTCAATGGCTGGCTCCAGCCAGGGTTCTGGTGGTGGAAGGTTTGAGGTGTCAACTGGGGTCCTGTAATCTTCTCTGTAACTGAACAGCCCCTGCGTCCGTACAGTTCTCACTGCACTGTATTGGGTGGGGGTGCTGGGCTCTGAGTGCTGCTGGAAGGACGAGCCAAACTGAAGTCCCTTGTCCTCCATGGTGATGTGTCCTGGAAAGCCCTCCAGCTCCAGATCAGCTTGGACAGCTGCTGTCACACTGTTTGAGCGCTTAAATCGTCCATGTCTTGGTGAAGAGGGAGGAAAGCAAAGAGATTAAATAATACAACTGAATATATGATTATATAGAGGCACAGAAGAATGTTTCAGTGAATGGATTCTAGATTTATCCTTTTGTTTCATCCTAAATATCTTTTCTTTGTGTATATCTCACTAAAACAAGACAGAGGTTAACAGCAGAGAGGAAAACCAAAATGCATAGTGGCATCATTGATCTCAGCAAAGGTACAAAAGAAAATCATTTAAATTATCATGGAAGCAAATATTGATTTATTCTCACACTACAAAATATCATGTATCATTATTAAATGAACTGGAAATAACTAGCAGAACTGCAGGGTTACATCTCCTGGTGGCAGACTGTTAAATAAATGTATAAAAAAAATCAAATATTAATGATCATAATTAGATAAAATCTGAAAATCCACTAAAGTAGGACTTTTGAGAATTCTTTAAAAAAAGAAAAATAGTAGCAGCAGGTTTAAGAGTTTTTTTTTTTTACTTGCTTCATACGATGACCACTAAATGTTAATGTTCTATTTTGGTATGCCACAAATAATGACATTTTAGAAAAGATTTATTTTAAAAAGTTAGATAGATGCACAAAGATTATTTGTGAAATCTTTTCACATCTAAGCCTATTGTTTCAAATTACTTCTAGTCAATGATGGTAAAAGGCAATTAGCAGCCAAATACTGTCTGACAGCTGCCGTGAAATGAGATAATGGTCCCAGGCTGGTACTTAGCAGGCAGTGCCTGCCAGCGATAACCGGTGGGTTGGTACATTGGCCAACAGTGCTACAGAACTAGGTAAGGACTGAAAAAGAATAAAAGCTGATTCCATTTTAGGATAAAGCTACCACAGGTTACATCCTAACCATTGTTAGGAGGACTGGGAAAGCCTGAATCAGCACAAGATCCCATTATACATCTCTTTGTATTTGTTCTGAAAATATGAAAGGATATTAATCCAGTACTTTAATTTCAAGCTTTTGTGTCCTTCGCTCCAATTAAAAACTGTAAAATTAATTAAATAGTAAACAAGTGTTAAATATTCTCTACAAATTTTGCCAAACGACCAGCATGCATATAAGGAATTTGGCTTTGTGAATTATTTAGAGGCAGCACTTGCCAGATGTTTGTTATTAACACTGTTTACAAATGTACTTTGTTTTATGAAAGATGACAGATTTTTCTATGTGCTTGAATTACCGTTTTTCATCTTCCACTTGTATTCCAACAGAGTGGTACTCCCGCAGGCCTCTGCTCTCAGTGTCCGAATCAGTTGCTGTTTCCACCTAATTCAACAGAAAAGATACATCTGCAGAGAGAGCACCAAAGACTCAGCACTACAAGCACTTACTCAAAATAAACGATCTTTCCTCTCTTATTGCTAAGAAACATCCAGCCATAAATAAGGTAAAATAAATAACTATTCAGCCTGGTATCGTTGTTTTGGTGCCGTGTTTTATGAAGCTCTGCACAATCACTTCTGTTTTGCTATGCAATTTCTTATTTCAAACCTAAGCAGTTGCAATTACTCAGTTCGGTGGAAGCAGGGAGTAGGTTTGGCCTGGAAGAGCTGTTCTTAGAATGAGGAATCCACAGGATAGTCCCTTTTTAGATTATTATAAAATAGTCCCTCATTACAGCTCGTGATTTACAAAATAAAATAAAAACTCAAGTAGCCCCATAAACTTGCAAGTGATAAAAAGAAATGCTGCAATGAAATTTTATTGACAGCTGCGTTGACAAATATAAAGCCATTTAAATGAGAGGACGGATATAGCAGAACACCCTATCTAACCTTTTTTAATAACACGGTCCGGAAAATGCTATATCAAGCAAGTAATTTATGCATTTTTTATAGTATTCCCACCTGAAATATACTCATCTAAATATATTCACAGTACAGTTTTTTCATAACTGAGACCACATTGCTACTGCAAGTTTCTGTGGGATTTTATGTAACAGTCCCCACCATCACACCACCCCCAGGTCTCTGACACAGACACAGCGAGTGCTGCAGCATGCAAACTGTATTCCTGGAGCAAAGGAGAGCCAGGAAACAGAAAAGGTAGAACAGACTTTCATTTTGAATGATATTTTCACTGTCAAATTAAAAAACATCCTCAGAAAACAGTTTTTCGACATGCACAATCCATGGGTGCAGTCCAAGAGTATTTTATGGTGAAATGAGATAATTCTTCCTCCTGAAGCAGTTGCAGGTACCTATGGGAGGAATCCTATGGCCCTTGCAGCTGAGCTGTGTCTCAGCTGCACAGTCCCAATCCCAACCGTATTTTGGAAGGATGCAGAGAGGAGGTGAAAGGTGAGGTGTGAATGTGCAATGTGGACTCTGCATCTTGAAGAAGCCAGTTGCTGGTAACTTCTCATTCAGTCCTCAGGCAGCAGTTTCACGTAAATTCACACTGGAGAGAATTCCAGCCAATCATCAGTGTACAGTTGCATTTACCTGCGTACAGGTGTCGGTAATTTTTATGAAATGCAGAAACTTTAGCAAATGTTACAGCAAGCTTCAGCTGTGCAGTGTTGCCAGAGCACTGGAAATGGAAGCAGGGTTAGGAAGGTCAACCTTATCATACCTGTGGCGGTAAGGTACAGCTGGTAACAGAGTGTAGAGGAGGGCAATGGTTAGGATTTTGGCTCAGGATGTTTCAATGGCTCAGATAGAGCTGTTGAAAACATGATGGTCTAAAGATGTAAACAAGAAAAGGTACATATGGAGAAGATTGATTGTGCCAGTAGATATTGTTGGAATGAAGCAGGCAGAGTGGCATCACCCAATTTTCTTCTGTTTTGCATATCAAAAGCATATCTGTTTTTGCCAGCTACATTGCTTGTTTTAATGACAGATAGCATGTCTTTTTTTGAAATCTGCTTCTCAGGTGTGGAGGCCAATTTCACTTTTATATTTTGGATGGGCTGGTGTCTTTCTATTGATGTAACATGTCTAGAAAAAGTTCTTTTCATTTACCTGTTTTCAAGTGCTTTCTTATTAGTAGTTCACCTAGAAGTATATTCTGAATAATTTGCCAGATACGTAATTGACACTTAGAATTAGAGGCACAAAGGAAATAATCTACTCTAAAATTCTATTCAAAACAAAATTATAAGGAAAATGATGGCCGAGGTATCAAAATAGAAATGGCATTAGCTACCTCTATATATAAATAGTGCCAAATTATCCTTTCCTCCAGCTTGCCAAAAGTGACACTGACTAAATGACCTGATGATTGCTTTCATATTTTAATGCTTTCATTTCCTCACTATTCTTTGTAACAGCTGGAGAATGCCAAATATTATGTTTTTTTCCGCAATCTAGGACTGCAAATACTGTAACAATCAAAAAAGAAATCTAGAAAAAGGAGGTAAATGACAGTGCAAGTAAAAATGGGAAATAACAAAATAATTTTCACTTAAAAAGAAACAAATGATGAAAGAAATTGCATTTCTGAATAACAGATAGTAAAAAGTCTAGAAGACAGCAGGAAACTCTTTTACTTAAATCAGATTGGCCAGGCTAGATTCAAGTGAGCGGAAGAGGTAAAATCTTATGTTTGGTTTAATTGTGTAGCTCCAGAAACTTAAAAAGGTTTTACTAGATCTGTTGTTATTATCCATGATTCATTATTGTTTTAAAACTCACATTGATTCAAAGAGCCTTAATATTTGAAAATTGGGCAACAATCTCAGCAAAGTGTGACACATGATATCTCTATCCGGTCACAAGGGAATAACACAAAGAAGAGGAAACCAAAAAGTCACCAGAAACTGACCAGAAGTAGAGTAACGGGAGTAGATCTAATCTGCCAAGTTACCTTCCTCTGTTCTTGCAAACAAAGAACTAAAACTTCTTTAAAAGTAAGGCCTTTTATGCTTTGAAAAATATTTCACAGGCTAATAGTATGCCATTCACAATAGGTGTATTGGTGCATTTTGTGATAACTTCTGTCTTAATTATCCTACCTTTACTGAAGGTAACAAAAGTCCTCTTCACTGTTTTTTCTGCCCAAACAAGGAGAAGACAATGATATGAAATCTCTGCAATCAGTTGCTACTGACTGATTCAGCTCAAAATGTGAAAGCTAAGTGTCAGCTACCAGCACTGACTTAGTAATAAATGATCCATGAGTAAATTATGCTTACACAAAGTTATTTGAATAAATGCAAATCAGTGTTGCAAATAACTTGTTTGTTACAATCAATCTGGGTTTGTTTATAGGCATTCTATAAAAGGATGTATGTATGCACTGACTAAATTATTCCTGCAAAGTACTTGGTGAGCTTTCCTAGCTGGTAAGTTTTAACTACTTAAGAGTAATCCTTACTTCTTTGTTAAAGTATTATTCTGCTCCTAAACACAGCATAGCATTGCAGTGTCCTAAAAATTACAGCCTAAGCTTCGATACTTACTGTCTCTGAGGGAAGTTCAAAGTTAATATATTAAACGCATAAGAAAACAGATTTTAACCTGGTATCTTTGGCTTCTCTCTCATAAGCATCGGTAATAAGAGTCCTTCAGGCCACATTATCTCTCCCCATGCAACTTCACTGCCCTCAACGGGTTTTCACTTCTGTAGTCTATGTGTTCTATAATTAGAATTTAATAAACAATCTCTCTGATGATTCACAGGAAGGAAAATGATTTGCCTTCCCTCTCTTGCATAGGCTTCTCAGTGATAACAAGAGCAAAAAAAGAGGAAGAAAAAACTACATTTGATACTAGATCAAGCACATCCAGTTGTGAATGCAGAAAACCGCTTAGGTAAAGAGATCTCATTTGTATGCAGTGACTTCAAAGCAGGAAAAATACAGAAAATGAAACTACAATACTAACTACTACTGCTTCCATTAACTGAGAGAATACTTTTATCAGCCAAAAACTATACACCTTTTCAAAATAAATTTGCAGAAACTCACCAAAATATACCTACATTTGCATGCTAATGTGATTTTTTGTGTCTCACCACAAGGTGCTGTTTTGCTACTCCAGTATTTCCCAGCAGAACATCTGGACAAGTCAAATACTTAATGTGGAACAGCCAAGTGCTAACTACACAACAGTATCATACAGCAGGCTGAAAACTTTCATGGCTGTTTTGAGAAAGTACTTTGTGCTAAAAATGCATGCCAGAGTGTAGAAATGGGATTCATGTCAAGCTAATATGAAATAGTGACGATGGGGTAATGTACACAACAGTGATTACTAATAACCTTTTTTGGTGCATTTAATGCTTTGTGGCAAATTGTTCTGAACCAACAAATGTTCCGCAAGGCAGCATTACGGGCCTTCCCCATTTAGAATGTCTTGTTATGTTAAGTGGCAGTTAAGAAAACAAGCAACAGTAATTTGAGAAAAGAGTAAAAATTAAGATGTCTTTAAAATAACCATAGCATTGTTTTAACTACAACTCCAACTGCTAAGCTTTTTAACAAACGAGGATGCTAAAATGCAAGCACTGGCTGGGAACTCTGCTAATGGGCTAAGCCTGTGAATTCTGAGTCATTTATACAAACATGACTTCAGACTTAAGGCCAAAGTCTTTAATTTCAAAGGTCAAGTTATAGCCTCTGTACAATGGATGTGCTACCAAAACTTTTGTTAACTTCTGCAAGCCAAGGACTTCACACACTTTTCTCCCATAAAAGCACAGTCTGACAAATGTTTTAGGAGGACCTCAGTGATTTTAGGCTTACCTCTAAAACTTTGGATCGTTTATGACTCAAAGATCAGTGAAATAATGGAATGTTTCATTTGATTGCTATGTGTACACTGCAGCAGAGCACTGGCAAGAATGGTATATCCTGAACAGCACAAAGAAAATGTAGATGCTCTTCTTAGTAAGTATACCACGTACATGTAGAATGTTTTGCCCTAGTGGGAAATTCCAGTCTGAGGCTGCAGAACTTCTTGAACAAAGTTTTTAACATAAGATGGTAATGATTTCATTTATTTTTATATATGTAACATTATATTTATATATAACATTATCTAATGCCAATATATATAATGCAGAAGTTCACCTTATGACACAAAAAATGTAGCTGGCAAGTTGTTGCACTAACCCTCCAGAATAAAGCTTTTGATTTATAAGAAGAATTTGTTCAATAAAGATAATGGAAGGAAAAACCCCTCAACCCTAGATATTTTCAAGAGTGATCTCTGATAATAAATGAAGATGATGGAGTCCAGTCTCTACTCTACAGTTAGAGCTCATCTCCAAAAATATCATCATGAATCAGTCTCCACACTTACAATATTTATTCTCATATTGTCTACTTGCAGGGTTTCTGATCATTTGGAAAAGTCTGGATATCTTTTACATAGAGAAGAAATGAAGACATATTTTGAAATACTTTACATAAATGAGAAAGTAATTTCCTGACATGTTTTCTCATGTATTCTACAATCCAAATGATTTTAATTTGAAATGGTTTATAGCTAGAGCAGTTTTTGAACGTGAATCATTAGCACACATAGAAGTGCATGCTAAGGAGCAAAATAAAATCCCTGAAAGTATGTATGAGTAATAACTTTGCTCTTGACTTACTGGTTACTCTAGACAATCTCTACCCTCCATTTTCATACAAATACTTGGGTAAATCTTCAGTTGTCATGACAGAAAACAGATATGAAGATTATAGTTACTCATATTATTAGAGTTTAATTCTTTATCGTATATATATTCCTAAGAATGTTTACTACATTTTTAATCCCAGAATCAGTAATTTGCAATTTGCTTGAATTTGAGAATGAAAAATTTTTCTCAAACTCCTGCTGATGATATGTCTGAGAATATTCCTCTTTGTTTAAATATGACAGTTAAAAAAGAAATCTTTTTTTTTGGAAGAAGTCTCGTTTCTGAAGCTTTTTTTTGTGCAAAATTCTCATCTGGGATAGGGCTAACATACCATGAGAGGGGCTACCATGGCTATGTTGTCCTCTGTCCTTGTGAACTGGATGCCACTGTTCATTTATAGTAAATCCAATCCTTTTCTAGCGAGTTGGGCTCCCTGTGCATGTACATACCAATCCTATGACACGTGCGTAGCACACTGAGACTTTTTGAAAGGACTTCTGTTCAAAACATGCACGCTACATGGATCACATATCCCAAGGACACAACAGCCCTAGGCTGTGTCTGCAGCAATTCCACATGCAGCACTGGTCAGTCTTTGTGCCTCTCTTTTACTGCATGAAGCTCCACGGGCAAGCATTCTAACACCAATGTGTTAAAAGAATGAAAAATCAAAAAAATGCACAAATTCACCATCTCAATAGCAAAATAATTAATGCAAATAAATGCAAATTAAATGCATTACCCTGGCATGGCATGCTAATGCAAAAACAAGTCATTTAGTCAATCAAGGAAATATGCAAATAAATAACATCCTTTTCTGAGGTGCTTTGATGCAAAAGCCTAAAAGAAATTAAATACCTCAGTTGTATTTTGAGGAAATAAATTACTATTTATGTAGTTTGCAATACAGGTACACTACCCTGTGTTTTTATTCTGTACATACTAAGCAACAAAAATACAACAAAATGCATTTTCTGCTTAGAAATGCTGCAGAAAAGAATTTTTCACACTAATGTGAAGTTTGAAACTAACTCCAGAAAAAAAAACAAACCCCAAACCAAAATACACTACGAGGACACTGCGTTAAGAGTAATTTCACAATTTTAACCTTATGAAATTCTAAATGGAGCAACTTAGCAGTTTGTACTGCTCATAAGATAACAGCTCATCCTTCTAAGATGTGCTGTTATAACAATTTTTGACTTTTTCAGTGCGTGCACCTGAGGACCAGCATTATGGGCCAGGCTTCAGATGATAAATTGATACAGATCAACTGCCTCCACATAAATCATTGCACAGATGTTTTTGCAGATTAGATGCACTTATTCTTAACCACATGAAAAAGCAAGGGGAGTTACAGCCTAGTGAAAAGTATTGGTCATCACCTGCAGTAAGAAACAGGATCAAGGGAAGTTTTAGAATTAATTGTTGAAATACTAGGACTGATTGAAGCAAGACACCAATATTTAGTATCACTGCTGCACACGGCTGCTGTAAAGAAGAGATAAGAAGAACACTAGATACAATTCCTTTCTGAAGAGTAAGCTTCAGGTCAGGGGCTAAAAGTTACCAAAAAGGACTTAGTTCTCTTTTCATCTTTTCACCATTATCTGCTGTGTCCCTTCTCTGAACAATTTAGGATACACTAATTACTTTGTAAAACATTTAAACAGTAGTCATCTGCATATTTTACCATTGCTTTTAAATTGAGTTTTGCATAAAAGCCGATACTTTAATGTTGAGAAATGGGCTTGCTGACAAAGCCTAGGTATTCCTGCTGTCTAATGTGTTCTGGAATAGTAAAATTATACTGCATTGTGATGTTAAGGTTCAATCAGTAGCTGTGGCATGTCAAATATTTTTCTCTGATTTCATCTTGAAATTAGTGGAAATGGAATCCCTACTTTTTAAGAAAACAATTATTTTTTATGCAGTTACTTCCTCACAGATGAACAGTCACTCACTGGGCTTAGTTACACAGAATATCACCCTCTCAAGATCTATGCAGTACCTGCAACTATGCCAAAATACATAGCATTTCTGCTGTAGTTGATCTCATAAAAGTAGATATTTTTAAGCATAAAAGTGAACCCAATTATGTAAATGGAGATATTCACATACTTAAATATGTGTCAAAGTAAGAGCAGAGTAGAAGCCTAAACTTCCACCCACTCCTATATCTCAACAGAACAAAGTTTTTGCAAGGTCAGCTTTCTGATTTTTATTACTGCAAGCTATGTCCTAGATATTTAAATAAATTACTACTATCATCTAGCTAGTACTTTCCATTGAATAGAAGAATGCAAAATCTGTGTTGGGAATCATCTTGTTTCATTCACTGGACACAGCACAACGTGGCTGAACTTTCCATAGTCTGACAGACATTTTGCAAGATACGGCTACATGGTGGACAAATGGAGGAATACTCAAAGGCTGTTCTTACTGATGTTATTTCCTTACTGGCCACCTGGACCTATGCTGCAGCTACATCAGTAAGTTTCCTTTCCTTTGTACCTTCTCCCCAGCAGAATGTCTGGTAGTAAAAGGAGAGTGGTGGTGTTCTTTTCAGGTAGAATAGAGTAACTGCTGTGGATCCAGCAGCATCACCCGTTTTTTCCAAGGTCAAAAGAGAAAGATACTAGGAAAAATACAGTGAAGCATTTTAAAGCAGGCATAATTCTATAAAAAGGACTGAATTCATGGAGGGAAGGAGATGAACATGCTGTTCACCTGTAGCTCTGCAGTATAATTTTCATATCAAGTGCTAATGACAGGTAACCTCCCTAGAGATTTATTCATTCATTTTCTTCCAGGTACAGCATATCAGCTGAAGACTTCCCTGCACAGCCACGTTGCCATGATGTGAATTACAATTAACACCAAGCAGCCAGGGGTTGTTTGTTAGATTATTAGAGCCGGCAATGCTGAATGACTCATTCTATGCTATTTAGAGAAGGAAGGCAAGCAATTCATCATAGAACAGACGTTAATGATAGGCTACCTGGATCCCTATGGAGGAACGCCGGCTCTTAAGGAACTCCTCTGCTTTAGTCACCAGGATGGCCTTGTCACTGGTTCGTATGGAGGCACTCTCCGACGCATGGCGCTGGGCAGCGGCAGTCTCCAGGGCGAGGTTCATGGCCTTGTTGCTGTCCAAGCTGTCTGTGGAGTTGTACATCCCTCGCACATCCTGGGGCCATGGGGACATCCGCTGGGCCCGGCTGTCGTGGTATGCATCCTGGGTGGACTCTGTGCTGCTCTGGGCCGTGACTGAGATCAGTGGCTTGGATGTGGTACGTGGGGGTACCGGTGGCGGGGTTTTTTTGTAACTTGTGTAAGTTACAGCTATGGAAAGAACAAAAGGAAAAAAAGGAGAGGGAAAAGAAAGGAGAAATCAAGATTAATCAGATGGAAAATTCACATTTTCACCATAAAACTAAGATTATGCTACTGAAGACAGTGCAACGTAGTGCTCTTTGTGAACCTCACTGTTAGTCAGACGGGTATCCATAGCAACAATTCATTTCAACCAGGAAGCAAGGGGTGGCATTATGGTGAAGATGAAAGGGAGTTAGTGAGGATGTGTGTGTCTGTCTGAGCCTTGAGAGTGATCTGGGTAGGGACATGCGGGTGCTGCTGAGGTGGCTCCCGCATAGGGTAACACTGATAAGAGAAATAAAGGGAGGGGTTTTTTCCTACTCTCATATTAATCTGACTGTGGTCTGGATATTGATATAGTGCATTAAGAAAGTAATGTCAAGCTACTGGAACAGAACAGAAACTTCTATTTCATGCCACACTTTAACATTGAAAAGTACTTCCAGTAGGACTGGCTACTTAGACAAGAAGCATATGTTTTCAAAATATCCATGATATATATCTAATACAGGAAAATTCAGGCATGTAAACATTTCTATAACACTTGACAAGCTACTAGATACTTGTACAACAGCAACAAATAAATATAAATAATACCCAAAGCAGTGACATTTTATCTGTTATCCTGCAGCAAGACTTAAATACTTAGAAGATACATTGAAGAGAGATACAGTTAAATGCAGTGAATATAGAAATACAGATATAAAAATTGGCCTGAAACACTGAGAGAATGGATGCACATGAGCAGAACTAAGAACTTCAGTCTGATGAGCAGAGCAGGTCTGATGCTGCTTTGATGGATATGCTGTCTTGCAGTAGAAGGGTCCATGAGGAATTCAGGAAAGCTGTACAGGATGTAGGATTCTGCCAATATTGTTTCCTTACAAAATTTTTGAGATTTCATAGGTATAGAAATTTAGTGATTAATATTGCATACATAGTTCAGTTGTCTAATTGCCTAAGCCCGCTATACTGTTTTTGTACTAGTATAAGCATTTCTGTGCTGGAAGTGTTTTTACCCCAAAGCACATATAATCATAGAATTCATAAAATTAGCGACTGGTACAAAAGTGCATTGCAATATATCTTTCTATGTTTCTATACATGAAAATCAAGCCCAATTCATACCCACATAATTAGCAAATTATTATATAATAAAAAAATAAAATCATATATATACTTATATATATAAATTAAAGATATTATATAATTATATAATTAAATTACAGGAACATAAAGAAAATTATCTTTCCCTACATCAACAATGCTGAATTAGCATGCTATTGACACGTAGAGATGAGGATAAAGAATGATTTAACAAAAAGGTTTGTCTTTTTCGGGTGTCAATAAATGCATTGGGCATTGCAAGAGTGGCTTGGTAAACCCTGGAATTGGGGTTACTTGAATCCAACAATGTTCCTCATTCTGTCATACAGACGTGAGCTGATGAGCAATGAAGTCAGAAGCAGCACCCTTCCAGTTGTGCTAGAAGATGAAGCTACACTGCAGCTCTCTGGAGCGAAGAGACAGGTTTAGGAATTTGCTAGTACCTGGGACTGCTGAGCCTGAATCACCAGGCTAGCATATGAGAAAAGTGGCCCTAGAGAAAGCTGTTCTTAAATTTTGATTCTTGATAATAATGAATAAAACAGTGATCATAAATAAAAAAGAATAAGGCAGAACTAAGAAGTAAAAACCTTCATTTGAAGCACTTTTTGAATTACTACTGATGCACTTCAATTCTGGTAGAGATTTAAAGAGAGTCTTGCTCTGAGCTAAATTGCTCTACCACTGCAAAAAGGGTAAGCAAGCTCTTCAGATTCAGGGACTGTGTGTGTTTTTGAAGTGCAGTTTCATTGTCCTATCACAAATCTTATCTCCTGTCAGTTTTGTAACCAGCAGTTAAGACGAAAGAGAAAACACAATATTTTTCAGCTGCTTTAGGAATACGGAAAGCTCCTGAAAGAAGGGAGAGGCTGTAAAGCTGGGAAATTAACACAGTGTCTTATGAACATAACCAATGGCTCTAAGTAATGTTTCCACTAAGTGAGTTGCCATAATACCACTCCCTCACTTCCCTCTGCAAATGTAGATGCAAGTATTCAAAATGCTGGGAAACGTTAGAGATAGAGAAAATGGGAAGAACGGGGTTCAGTGAAATCCAGATACGGAATCTGTTTTTATCTCCAGCATAAGACAAATTATCACTGTTATAATTAGTTTACTGTTTTTTTATCAACTACCTTCATCCAAAAGAAGAGCAGTGAATAATGAAACATATGGTGAATGTGATAATGAAACATCATAAGCAAGTGTATCCCTGCTACTCTGCAGATCACTTTTCTGTCTAATTAACATCAGGGTTAAAAATGTTAAAATTGTGTGGCAACCCTTCATCTTCATAGCTACTTAAATTTTCTTTATTTTTTTTTAAAAAGAAAGTTTCTCCTTGTGGCAAAGCTGAAACAGTCACTTGCTCTTTTTCTGGTTTTTTTTTTTTTTTTTTTTGTTTTTTTTTTCCCCTCTCTAGGATTGAATATTTGATTTTGGAAATGTCTGATTCTTTCAGTGGGGTGACACATCTCAGATCCACTAAATCTTACTGTTGTTGTAGTATTCTGGCCACAATTTGGTCATGAACACCACTAAGGAAGAATAAAAAAAACACACAATCAGGTATTCAACAAGAAGAAGAAAACAGTAGAAAGAGTGAAAGTCTGTGAAGAAACTGCGTACATATATCCAGTGAAATATGATAGAAAGAAATCCGATTAATTTCTAAGCTACATTGATAGAGATCAAATATTGAGCAAGGAATAAAAAATCCACCTCTGAGTAGTTAATGAGTTCATATTTGGAACAACAGTTTCAGAGCCATGGAAATCTGGGACTAATTGGAGACTGTAAGAAAATCAGGTAAGAGGATAGAGGTGTGAATTCGCAAGGCAAATCTTAACACCAAATTCTATTTGCTTTAATTAGTCAAGTGATTCCAGAGAAATAAATGGGATAAATTAGATGAACAATTTGACCAAGACTGATCTTAGATAACTTTGGTATGTGATATTCACTTAAGAGATAACTAATAAATTAGGAGAGTGCTACAAGAGAAAAGTGATCCTCTAATTCATAGCTTATGGGTCATGCTTGGTCTTAAGTTTCTAATAAATAATTGTTGTCTTAAGGTCTGAAGCATGAAATTTTATGTCACTTTCAAATATTTTTGCAATTCATTACTACATCAGTGAGTGTTCCTGTTATTGTAAGTAATGTCTTTTTGTATCTGCTCCTGGCAGTTAAAAGTAACGTGTATTATATATGAGAAAAAAAAATTTCCTTTTCCTGATAGAAAAGGAATTTGGTTTTCATTTCTCATCCCCTTCTTATGCTGATAGAGAGAAACTCCTGTCAGCTTTGCACGATTTGCTACTTCACAAATTGTATTGGTCTTCGTGGTCACTAGTTCAAAGTAAGCACATAAAACCTCCTTGATGTTGCTTCATGCTGTGGTCCACCAGCCCACAGACTCCACAGCATCCATCCCAGCACTGAGCACAGTGCCCAAATCCATCCGGGGAACTGAAGCAGAAAACTAAAGAGAGATAATGAAGATGAGGATGGAGGATGCTTGTCTTTAGCCACAGAGGAACAACTTGGGTGTCAGAACCACCCAACAGCTGGGGAGAAAATACAGTGTGAGGATGTGGCACCGGGAGGGCACAACTGCCTCTGTACCACTTTAGGCTGTGGTCAGCAGCATAAGCAGAGCTTCATATTTTGACATACATCAATCCTGGAACATCAATAATAATAATCTGCTATTTCTGTGGCTCACAGAACACAACCTGAGATTTCTGATTTTCTTACTTTTTATTATTATTTTCTGAATAGTTTTGGCGTGCATATGGTGGGCACTCCTGATATTTCAGCAATCCTACTGCAGAGGAATTAGGCTCAAGCAAAGGAAAAGCACCACCGTTCTGCTACACTGTTAATCAATTTGTAAAATCTGCAGCTGCTCTGAAATACAAAGGTAAAAAGAGTAGACAGCACAGACAATACAAGAGGGAAACATATCTTTTTAACATTTAAACTAAACACAGAAGGAATTATGAAAAAGAAACTGAATTTTCCTTCCTGCTGTATTCAAAGGCTATCTTAATATAGAAAGCAGAATTTATTTTTTGCCTTGTTTAATAAAGCAGGAAAAATTATTTTGGGGGATCAGAGGATACAGTCAGTCTCCATCTGTTAGTTAATAACCATCAACAAAAATGATAAAAATGGTCAAAAGCATTCTTCTAACTATAAGGACATTTCAGACTTCCTTTTGAAGCAAAGTATTACCTATCAAGCACATGCCCTACTTCAGTATAAATGTGTAATCAGATCCACTGCATTTTTCTTTAAGAAAGGACACTGCTAGACAAATGGAGAGAAAACAAATGGTTCTGTGCTGCTTCATAGTGGGCTCGACTAAATGATGATGAAAAACAGGTATGAATTGTTTAGGAAAAAGAAGTAGGTAGCACAGCACCATAATGCGCATTAATTTGGCTGTCAGGCAGGAAAAAATGTAACACATCAATTTTCTTTTGTAAGGATCATGGCCTTTATGTAAAGAGTGCAGTGCCCATTTATGTCAGCCCCAGTTATCTTCTCCCAGCACGCGAGTTCCATTGGATACCTTAAGTGCCAGACGACCACTTCCACTCACAGAGACAAGAGTCCCTTCAGTGCTGAACCTGGCACAGAGATGGCTATAAGTGACACACTATGTAAACCACAGTCATCTCTCATATGTTCTTTGCGATTCCAGCTGGGAAGCACTGGCCAGAACCAGTGCATCAGGCATTATGGAAACAGAAGCAACTGAGAAGACAATCCCAGCACTGGAGAGCCGACAATTTGACAGTTTGAACACACAGAATAGAAAACCAAGGAAAGTTTCCTGATAATTCTTAACTACCTGAGAGTTTTCATTAACTTGATAACACCTGCAAGAAGAATATCCCTCTTAATCTGCACTGCATTGAACTAAACCTTCTGTTGCTACAGCCATGGAAATAAGTCAGTCCGTCTGCCCATATTTCAGTGCAAACACAGCTTGTACTAGGAATAAAATGATGAAAATCATTCAATTCAGATATAACTTCAGGTTATCCATGGAGATTTTGATAAGAAAAGGCAGAAGGAGAGACTTGACGTGTTTGATGAAATATCAGTGGCTGTAGGTGACATTCAGAAGACCTTTCAAAAAGCGGTCTTTTAATAAATCACTGTTGTTGGTCCATTTACCAGATATAATCACCTGAGGGGTTTTCACAAATCAATACAACCACTAAGCACTTAGTCAAAATAACATTATTTAGGCTGAGATCACAAAGTTAACTGGATGATGAATTTACATGAAAGCACCATCAATTAAAGGGAACGGCTGTCCCTTATGACATACGGTAGGAGTAAACTGGATTTTCTGTTTTGTAAGGAGGTTTATTCAGAAGAAGGATAATTACTCTGCGGGGAGCATGGAGCTGCCCTGGAGGCAGAGCTCCCCAGGGCACACTGCTGCAGGCAGAGAAGGCTTCTCAAGGGGAATGCCACAGGGGATCCCAAGCTGACGCTAGGTCTTCTGCTGCACACGGGGAAGGTGAAAGCTAGCCCTGAAATCATTTCAGAGGAGAAAAAAGATACCTTCTCATAATGAAAGGCTGCAACTAAATCTAAGCCTATATGAAAAGATTACTCAGTGATTCGTATAGCCTTCTGACCATTCTGAACACTGTTCCAGCCAATGGTTTTTACAATCCTAGCTAACATGGCTGTTCTTGAATTGCCCCGAATTCTCTTCATTACGTGCCATCATGGTCATCAAGATCTCTGATCTGCTCTTAAAATATAAAGGTACGTTTGGTTGCACAAGTTACTTCTCAAAACAAACAGGACTTCCGAGAAAAGGTATTTCCTTATCCACTGAACGAGTTTATTTCCTGAATGAACACTTTGATGTCTTTTCTGCTAATCTGTGCGTGTCAAAAATAAGAATACAGGAGAGGACATTGAGACATCTTATATATGACTACTGTCAGCTCCCATTATACACTGGTCTCCAACGAGAAACATAATTAAAAGAACTCAGTGTCAAACAGGTCAGTTTGGATTTTACAAAGCAAATTTGTCTTTTCCTAAAGACAAATACTGAAGTGTTAGAAAGGGGTTTCCTTCTTGGTTAGTTGTATCTTTAAAGTTCATTCAAAATGAGATTATTTAGAAATGCTTAGTTTTGCCATGTGTTATTTCTAGCTATGTAATTGAGAAAAAGTGATCAGCTAGAATGAGGAGGAAAGGTTAAAGTAAATTAGTCTGTTTGGATCTAGTCTGCCATTTTAGGTATGCGCCATCACTGATCACCTTGAAGACCTACACCTTTGATTTTGGGCTACTTTATATTTTCAATAATGAAAGAGGATGTGCTCAGGCTCTACGCAGAAAGAAATGTTTTGCTCTGTTATCTGACCCTAGCCATAAATATCAGTCCTTCATAACTAAGTACTCAGACATTCACTTGATATTTAAATTGAAACACCAGCTGCATGCGAATGTAGGGTGGGCGAGGAAGACACGGACACGTCCTGCTCTCGTACAATCCTCCAGCAGCAAATGCTCTTTGCTGCTCCCTAGGAAGATCCACACTACTGCTTGTTGCTTTGCTAGTGAAAGATCTTGCCACTTCTGAGGGCTTTTCATGTTCAAGAGTCTCTCCATTTGCAAGGTTATGAGAGTGGTTTTTGAAATGCAAGGCTTTGTAAAAATAGTCATTAAAACTTACCACTGTCATACTGTGCTTGAAATTCAACAGATAATTTTGTTTTAAAATAAATTTATAATTTTAATCAAATCTATGGTTGATTTCCCTCAAACGTGTTCAGAGGGCTACTTTAGTTATTACCGTATCTTCCTGATTCTCCTCTTTTCTCATTCTCCCCGCCACAGTAGATCCTAGCCAATAAAGGAGACAGGTACCTCTGCTTCTCAATGGAGAGAAAACATTTTAATGCTTGGATATCTGAAAAGAATCCAATTTCTTGCTTTTCAGATTAAGCAGTAAGAAACAGCTGATACATCTACAATGATATTTTTATGAGATATTTTCTTGGAAAAACTGCTTACAGCTAGATGATTTTTATCAGCATGGTTTATATTCATAGTTCTTATGATGGGCTGCATTTTATTTAAGCTACATAATCCAAAGCATTGTCTAAGTGATAAACATTTTAACTACCTAACTTCTTATCCCTGATGGATCATTTTACAAATACGTTTAGGCAAACCTAGACATTTTTCAGACACTAAACTCAGATGTTAACTGGTCTCATGTTGCCATGTCTCAGTATGATGGTCTCATGTTGCTCCCATGGGCCATCTCAGTATGATGGCCCATGGGAGCAAAGTACTCCATTTATCCTGTGCCAATTTTTTAAGCGGGATTTTACAGTAGCAATTGGTTTTATCATACCTTCAAGGCACAGTCAGTATTTGAGAGCTATGATGTGGAATCCATCTCTCTCCTCACATTAGCCATTTAAAAGACAGTCTAAGTTAGTTGTCTAATCTCTGTTTTGGGGCAATTCTACTTGCATCTTAGAGGCTTTTCCTTTTTTTTAAAATCAGGAAATGAATCATCATATGCAGGTGCCTGCTTTTTTTCATCAGCCATAAAGGAATCAAGGACAACCAGCTCACATCAGGAATCTAAATCTGAAATGCCTAAATGGGTGAGCTAAACTCTGGCTCTGTATCCACGAAAGTGCTGGCAGGACTCTGCTATGCACTGAGACATAATCTCTCCTGTCTTCTGGTACCTGCATTCATTGGAAATGTGAGAGCTTCATCTCATTGGCTCCCCTGTGAGCTATTAAAGCAAGGCTGCATGGAATTTGCCTACATCAAGGGTCTGGCCAAGTCCAAATTCTCTGCTCCTTGATCACTTCTACTGGATCTACTGCATAGCAGCTAGTAATAGTTCGGCCCAAGTTCCCTTTGAAGCTGCATGAAAGGATTAAAAACCAGCTCTCTGTATTTCCATAGTTTTAAAATTGACTGCACAATTTTAGTCACTGAGCTAGACCATGCTGTTTAGCCCTCCTGAAGCTGATCCTGAAGTCAGTGTAATAAGACCAATTCACACAGACTCAGTTTCTGGACCTTTATCATAACATATTGATGTAGGCGAGATTTGTGTTTCTAATATATGACTTTTTTTTTAAAGCACTTTTCAAAATGACTTCACTGAGACACTGCTGTCATATGAATCTCACGCAAAATGCTGTTTTTAAGCAGCATCTGTTTTTCACCAGTCTCTGCTAAATAGAACCTGTATAGCGCTTGTGAAAAAAATAAATTGTTCGTATGACACATTACCTCAATCAGAATTTACTGGGGTAAGGCAAAATTTCTGGTTGAGATATTTTCATAAATCTGTGTGTGCATTAGGTTTGACTCAATAATCAGTGTAGATCCTTTTAGGCTTAAGTTCTGTCCATCTATCTGATTTTGTACAGGAAACTAACAATTAAGTGGAAATATGACCACTAAATTTGGAAAAAGCTGGAGTCTGAGAACAATCTGCAATCTCCCAGTTAGAACTTGGAGTAGAACAGTGTAAGAGGAATTACAGTAATCAAGCCATTCAGTGCCTAAGTCATTACCTCCATATTGAAGAAACTTAAGTCTGTAGGCAGCCCATGTTGCGTAAACGACAAAATCTGTTTTGACAGTGTAATTAATGTTAGTCTCAAAACAGAAATGCAAATCAAACAAGACACCAAGGTCAGAAACCGTAAGCTTTTGCCAAAGTTAAAAGAGATGTGGGCAACACAAACCTCATGGATTGCTGATGGACTAGTTACAAAGAGTTCTATTTTCGATCAGTTAATTAGTGAGAAATTATAGCCTAACCAGCATCCTGTAGATGGCAAAGCAAAGTGCTGACAGCTGTTTTGCTCTCCTAAACAGTTCCTATGTGCTTCCAAAACACCGAAGTTGCATTAAAAACATAATCTCAGTTTTTCAGTTATAGGAAGGAAAAATATACCTTGAAGTGTACTTTATTTAATTTATAGAATGCATGTAAGGCTTTTCAGAAATACCAATTGCATGTCACATCACCAAAACAGTCAGAAGCAAAGAGAAAAAAGAGCTCCAAAAGCTAAGACCTGCTGTTACTGGGTTACTCTTTTCACACTGAAAGCAATAGAAATTTTGTAAATGTCTATTAGTAGAACAGAATCAAGCCAATATTGCTGCCATTCTCCATTTTAAAAGTCTCTTGACCTCCTACGTACCCTTATCACCCAAGTCAAATAACTTCCAGCAGCCTCTTGAAATGCACTCAGTGATGTATTATGTAGGCTTATCATTGCTTTTGTTTGTATGCTTTCCATTTGTGTTCTTACAGGATCTATATGCAGCTTGTGATTTTCTTTACCTCTCAGTAAGGAATTCCAAGCTGAGTAGGATGAGAAAAACAATTTGCTCAGTTAACCTTAAGGAATTGTTGCACAGTAGAATAATTATAACAGTGCATTATGATAATGGTCCTGCATTAAAGAATTTAAATGATTACATAATATTTTAATTCAGGATAATTTAATAACTTTAAATCATTCTTTTAATCCACAGAGATCTAGTCTGGACACAGTCCCACAGCTCACTTTTGAGATTGGTAACAATACAGGCAATAATCAAATCAAGAAATCATTTCACGCAAGATACAGATGGAGTTGGTACCGGAGTGGAAAAAAATGCTCAGAAAGCTACTTGCAGGCTACCGGTCCTGTATTTACGTACAGCAAATGATGATGCTGGGTTTTGAGCTCTCAGTGCTGCAAGTCAGAGCATGGATCTCCCTAAGTCAGTTATCCTTGTTTTCAGTGGGACCAGGATTTAATCTTTAGTTTCACCCTGTAATGCAATTTGAATAGGTCTGACTTTTACATCAGATGTCTGAAAGTTAGCTAGCCATACTATGCCTTCTTGTAGACTATTTTTATAGGCAAAAGGGAGAAATAGAAACGTCCAGAGTACAACTTATCCCATAACTGATATCAATTCTAAAGGAGATAAATTACATTTCATTGACTACAATAGGACATTAATGCGACTGCCTCTGACAGCTACATTTTAGATACACATATCAGGTGAGAAGAATTTTTATGTCAGAAATTATATGTTTTTTTCTTTTGGGGAAAAGAGAGTAAGAGTGGAAATATATGCATTTTTCTGGACACAGAACTATCCCAAAAGGTTCATTTGTATTTAATATAAGAAAAAGGAAATGCACATAAAAAGTCATGACTCATTGATATGCCCTTGATATTGTGTTCACAGACTCAAAAAGCCAAGTGATAGGTTACTCACTTCAAACTCAGTATCTTCCCCAAACCTTTTTGGATGTCCCCATTTGCCTTTGAGGAGCAGCAATGAGCTGCTTGGATTGCTCTGTCGTTTGTCTAAACTATGTTTTCCAGTGCATATATTTTAATGGGCTATATACTGACACTAAGCCTTGCCCCTTCCACATGCTTGAACACTTCATTTGCTGTAGGTACAGAGTTTGTTGGTAAGTATCAGTGTGGTATTAGGCGAGTGTAAGACACCTCTGTGTAGGTGGGGGTTTGTTGACTCTGTTAGTGCTCAATAGGATCCACATGCTGTATTCAGTCTTAGTTAAACTCACCTAACCATGTAAGTACCAGATTCCTTTTTAGATATCCTAGGCCCTTCTGCCTAGCATACAGCTACTTGTCCAGGAGGAAACACTTCTCCTGTAGGTCCCATGTGGATGTTTCAGAATGGTACCAGCCATTTATCTTTGAACTGAAAGTGAATTTATTGTCATGGCAACTTAGAGAACTAATTTGCATTAAAGCACCTATATTTACATGACTTGATCTGGAGCCAAATCCTTCATCATTCAGCTAACCTGTCTTGCCAAAGGCAAGTTGTGTATGGTTATACCCTAGGAATGTCACCAGTTTTAGCATCTTTATTTTCAATGATACTTAAGCAATGTTTTAAGTATTAAGTTTACCAGTCACTCTTCCAGGGTTAATCTGAGTATGAAAAAAACTCCAAGCACAGAAATGGAGACTTAAATACAAGCTCAGTTTCAGGGAGATGAAAATAGAGGATGGGAGCTGCTGAGGCATTGGTAGAGATGTGCAAGCATTCCAAGAGGTTTTTCAGATTAACGAGATAGAGAATTTGTTGGAAGTAAAATTCAAGGTTACTACAGAATTTTTCTCTTTTACTTCTGTGTCTTTCCACACAAATATACACACAACTCTATTTAAATAGCAAAGAACTTGCTTGGCCTCTACCTTCATGACTGTCTTTTACTAAGAAGAATTTGGGTGGAACCTGCCGATTAGGATTCTATTTTCCTGGAAAAGGCAATTTTGCAAGTTAGGAATAATATCCCTCAGGAGAAGCACATTCATAAGTAGTGAGCATAAATCACAACATCCTCACCATGAGGCAGAAAACTAGCGAAAGCACCTAAACTTGCTTCCATAAATGTCTGAGAAGACATTTTTGTAAATAGCCTTACTATCCAATGGACGTTCTAGAAGTGGGACCCTATGAAAGCAAGACCTGTCCTGCTATAAAGGGGTTTATCAGTCCCTTCATGTGTGGCCTGTACAGGTCCCTGTACCTTCACTAGGATGCACAGGAGAGGAGCTCTCCATTGGTTGCACACTGATCTTTGGAAGATTGTATGTACTGTGAAAAAGCTAGAGCACAGCTCACATCCCTGTTGCATTGAAAGCATTACACAGCTGAGGGCCATTTTGTCAGCAAGCAATGTGGTCAAATTACAGACAGTTACATTTAATTAAGTAACGGATCAAGCTCTCTGATGGATGAAATATTACATGTGAGCTAGTAAAAATCCAATTGTCAGAACTCACAATGATCATTCTACAGCCAGCACAGAAAACATTGTATTTCCAGTGCACGTCAACATTATGGCTCCTGACATACAGGCCTTCAACAAAACCCAGGACCGAACATACGCTGAGCTTCTGAGAAGGCTCGGAGAAGACTGTACTTTTTTGTTCACTGAGGAATGAAGAAAGAGAATTGCTGTCAGGAGAAGAGTCCTGCCTTCTTTTTGACTAATAGCGAAAGGAAGCAGTGAGAAATTTCAGCTGGCAAAGGCTCACCCATCCTGCGAGTTTCTCCGAGTTGAACAGACACACAGGACAAGACCTCCTGCCAGCATCAAGCTAAGTAGATGGGCTGAGATTTGCCTCTGCCACTGTTAGCTTCTATCATGCCAGAAAGGCTTTAAAAACCAGAGCAGTGAATCCACCTTCCTTGCATGATTTTTTTTTTTTTGATTCTTACCCACTGTTTTTTTTTTCTTTTCTTATAATATCATTCAGAAAATGAAGCTGAGAAAACTGTGAAAATTCATCCTACAGAACAGCTTTGAAACCAAATTCTGCCAAGAAAGGGGACATGGGTGTCCTTTTTAATAAAAGGAGAACCAGCTCTCTGGCAAATCTAATAGGTTATGGAGGAATTATGTCAAGCACAGAACAGCAGGAGCAAGGGAAAGACAGTCATTACACATTTTTTAAACTAAACATAGACGTAAGACAGAGACTTCATTTTTTTTTAATCTTTGCCTCTGTGGATCATCTGCACCAAGGAAAATGAAAACTATAAAACGCTGCTGGATACTTCTCTGGCTGTTTTCATGCCTCCTCAGCCTGATGAGACCAGGCAGCCCAGATTAGCACAGTCTTCCTTGAGCCTCAGGGAATTCCAGAGTTAGGAAGAGTTGCAGTGGCACCTTGGCCATCCACTGTTTAACTCCCCAAACCAAAGACCTTGTGTCACCTTCATCTCAGTGACTCCTTGAGCTGTTTTCACAACATAGAGCTGCTATTAAATGGCAGTGTCAGAACTCCAATATATTTAAGAGAATTAAAGACTAATTATTCCCCTAGATACACTGAGAGCAATGAAAATGATGTGTGCATATCCAAGTGTACAACTGGGCTCATTCTTTGTTAGCGTAAGATTTATTCTCGCAGCGTAGGCACACAAGTTGGCACAGCATCAAAGTATTAACTCAGGATCCTCAAGTGCTCCCGCAGATATATGGTATATTTCCTGCAGAGAATTAGAGTGCCAGATAATTCCATGGGGCCCCAACAGCAATTAAACAAAGTCAATAGGCAAATTATAATTGAGAAAACAGCTTTCCATATCTTACTTGGATTTATGGTTTTGTGTGGGTTTAGATATACTTGTTGTGGACACCACTGCAAGCTATTACTTGCACTGATACCACTGATAACCCCTACAACTCATCACTTATTTTGATTCTCAATACAGAGAAAACAGAAATTACGGACATGATAACTCAAGCGTATTTTTCCATATTTGGCTATGTTTTCCTAGGCAGTGTCCTAGACAGTGCATTAGGTCAAAAAGATCTAAGCAATCACCTGAATGAAGTGTCTAACTCTTGAGAAAGTTAAAAAAAAAATTATGAATTTATTGATCATAGATTTTTCTTGTAGAAACTTGAGTGCATTTTTCTGATCTTGAATATATATGAATAGCAGTTGAGGATAGAGTATTACAGCTGCAGCAGCACTACAATAAGCTGTCTCTGCATAATCAAAATGGACGTGCCAGAGAATCACAGACAGCTTGAGGTTGGCAGAGACCTTTGGGTCTATCTGGACAACACTTGCTTGAGCAGGAATACCCAGAGCAGAGTGCCCAGCACCACGTCCAGGAGACTTTTGAAGATCTCCAAGAAGGGGGACACCACAGTCTATCTGAGCAATCTGTGCCAGAGTTTGGTCATCCTCAGAGTAAAGAAGTGTTTCCTGAGACTCAAGTGGAGCTTCCTGTTTTTCAGTTTGTGTGCCCATTGCTTCTTGCTCTGTCCCTGAGCACCACCGATCTGACTGGCTCCATCCTCTTTATACTCTGCCTTCAGATATTTAAATATATTGATAACATCCTGCCTGAATCTCTTCTTCTCCAGGCTGAACAGTCCCAGCTCTCTTATCCTTTCCTCATAGGAGAGATGATCCAGTCTTTGCAGTAGCTCCATGACTTGAACTATTGCCTGTGCTCAGTATCCTCATATCTTTCAGAAAAAAACCCAAACAACTGTGTATCATTAGTGTTCAGATAGCAACCAGAGAATCATCCTTTTGGGGTCTGTAGAAGCAAATGTGCTATGAAACAATACAATCTCTGAATGAATTATCACATTCCCATGCCTTTATGTTTGTGGATACGTGACTATGCAATCACTTCAGTGACAATGAGTGTTTTGTGGCTCAATATCAAACAGGCACTATAAAAATTCACCCTGCAAAGCCCCTTATTTCAAAAATGGAAAGTTGAAAATAGCTTTAAGCCAGGAGAAAGGAAACCTGCAATTCCTCAGGCATTCTGAGCAATGGTATGAGCTGTAATTGAAAACTCCCTCATGCAATGTGACCTTGTTTGAATTAATTGGGTTTTGGAATTAGTGCCTGATAGTCCAGTAAATGTGGAATTCTTTAACATTTACTCATTGCCAAACAGAGTCCTACAAGCTGAGAGAAGTAAAATGCATAGAAGTGCCATCTCTTCAGTAAGCCCTAGTTTAATAGTGTAAATCACTGAAAGGGATGCATACGCAACTGATCAGAAAGGTGTGTGTAATGTTACATTTTCTAGAGAAACGAGGCAAGTCATTGAAAAGGAGTGTGCTGGCCATTTAGGGCCAGTAGTAACCACTTGCCAGCCTTTAGAAACTACATCCTCTGACATTAGCAGTGCTTAAATGTCTCTCTGGAAATCCCTGAAGCTGCAGACCATATGATCATGGACTGACACTTAATGGTAGAAGAAATCCAGGATTCCTTTATGTGCTGTGAACCAATCCCCAATGTGATGAAGTCCATAGGGTTTCTTTTGTCATTAATCCATTCATCACAAAACTCAGTCCTTTGTTGTTGCCAAACAACTTGGATTAGAGGAAAATACGAACTATTTTTAATAAACTAAAGTTAATGCTCCCTTTTATTAATTTTCCTCAAAGCTAAAGAAATTAACTTAGACCACACAGTCAGTTCCTTTTGCTGGGAGAAGGATTTCCAACCTAACTGGAGTACTTCAATTCCTGCATATAGGATAGGTATAGCGTCTTCTTTTTAAGCTGTTTCACTTTGCCTATGAAAGCAATATTCACTGAGCAGACATCCCACCTGACAGATGGGTGTCCTGAGAAGTGAGCTAGAGCCACAGTGTCTCTCAATGAAGATAGAAGTGTTTTACGCTACATATAATAACGCCATCTGGAGAAACTTAGTATGTCTTCCACATTTGAATATACGATAATCTGCTGCTCAGGATGTCCACCTGGATGGCCAGAGATGTGAATTTCAAATTACTCCCTGAAATTGCTCCTCTGACTGAAATTTCAACATGTTCTGCTTCACTACAGAAGATCCTAACTACTAGCTCCAGTGTTATTCCAATTCAGTATTTCAGCATTCATGGCAAAACCAAACAAAATTGACAGGAAAAATGGAGCAAAGATCCTGCAATATTCTATAATATACAGAATGTGTCATATACGGGACTCTCTGTATATATAGGACATGGAGCAAAAATAAGGCGACTTTCTCAGGCAAAGAGGAAACAGCCAGAGAGTGGTTAGAATCTTCCACACATCCTTGTTAGCTATGGTTTCCTAGTACAATCCAGAGATGTACAAGGGTATTTGAATTACTTTTCAGTGAGACAGGTGCTGCAAGAGGGATAAAGTGTCCTGTGTCACTGCTCCCAGCTAGCTAGTTGTATCTCAACAGGATTGCATGGCCAGCACCCACTGTGCACCAAAATGGTGACTCACTTCTGGTCCTACAGGCCACTTGTGCACCTCCCTGCAGAACTCTGCACACCAGCCAGACATGACCAGTCAGCAGCCTTAAAGATGGCAGTGCAGTGTATATATACGTACATCCCGATATTCCCACACGGGAGGGAACTGAGCTGGTACTATCTGGAAAAGTGACCCAGATTTTCTGTACTCCTGAAAAGTGAAGCATTGCTTGCAAGAGCAAGATGCAAGGCAGGAGTAGTTAGCATGATTCCTGCACTTTGTGGCTTCCCATTCAGGAAATTAGATGTTGTCTGTGATGGAGGGACGAGGTGGGAGGAAGCAGCAGCTGGAGCTGTATTTTCTCAGCTGTGCATCTGACAGCTGTAACTGGATTCCGTTCAGAGATGGAAAGGATACCCTGTCATTCAAGGCTTTTAACATGAAGTATTTTTTACTGGGTTCATTATCTCTTTACAAAATGAAACAGGATGGATAGAAATGCCCTAATCACAGAGAAATATCATAAGCCTTAGCAGGGGTCACATGGAGTCCAGTTCCAGCTTCTATAACATGCCCGCAGTACCTGCTGCATTGACACTTGTCTGTTTCATTTACCCTTGGGGCAGCAGGCAGTGAGTGCCCTATAACTTGTCACACAATCTCCATTAGGGAAAGACAAGTTCCACACATAACTCAGCTATGTGGGTCTGTGCAGAAGTTACATGCTCATCATTTGGTTTTGCCAATGAACCATCTGGCTTTCTCTGGAAAGCTGTACACTCTTAAGTAGAGCTATTGGTAATTCTTTCTCCATCTATTAATCTATTAGCAAACCTTCTTAACAGAGCACATTAATTATGTCCCACACAATATTCATTATAGCTGCAAGCTTCCTACCTTCTGGAAGCTGTTCAAGCATCTAGGAAGATTTTAAGAAAACGCATGTTAGAAATATATATTCCTCAGTTTTATAATTGAACTCATAGATCAGATGTTATTTTTTTATTTTAGATTTACATTTTTAGCTACATGAATTAATTTTTAGCAAAGTCTGTGTGTTATGATTTGATTCCTTTGCAACATTGATAAGAAGCACTCATGACTTATATCACTAAAATTTCAAGGAATAATTAAATTGCATTGCCTGTTAATTTTCTAAGAAATTGCTTTAGTTTCTTCATCAAGAAGAGTCTGTAACATCAGAAGCTAAAAAGGAATTAATGCAATGTAATTTTATTGAGAACTGAAAAGCTGAATTGGAATTGAAAGCTGATGCACAGCTTTGACCTTTTTGACATTTATTTGAATGAAATCTGTATAAACGTTAAATATCTGCCAATGCCATTTTCATATTTCAGGCAACTGCTTCTTTTACAATGTTCAGAGGGGGGTGGAGAAATAAGAGATTTTTTGAATTATAGTAACAATAGGAAATGAAGCACCTCCCTCTGATGTGGCAAGGGCTGAAGAGTGAAGGATGGAAGAGTTTACCCCTAGAGTTTATAAACAAGAACTTATTTGGCAATGAAAATTTTAAATTAATAGTGAATTACGTAATCCTTACTTTTCTTGTAAATCAGATAAATATTTTTAATTCAAATATTTATTCATCATAGAAGCTGATGACAGTGGCACAGAAATAATAATTTGAATACAGAAGTGCAGTCAGAACTGTATATAATTCATAGGCTTCAAAACAGTTTTGGCATGGGAATGCATCTGAAATCTTTCTTTACTTTTTTTTTTTTTTTGATCTTTTTTTTTCTCTTCAATGTCAATATCACTTCACCTCAACAAAAAAGAAGGATTAAATATTTGGGCATGAAAATCCATCTGATAAGTCATTCCCAAGATGAGGCAAAAGCCATGAGTGAAATGAAGGTTACAGTTTTCCAAACCTCATTATTTAGCCAGCAGACTGCTAATCAATGCTAAGCATTTTTCGTAAGTATGAAAACTCTGGGATGAAAATGTGTTTATTGCCTAATCTAGTTATTTTCCCAAACATATTTTATTATTGAGCTTTGTTACTCCTGAGAGAATAGTTTCCTTTCAGCTGAGAATTTTAGGCTTATCTAGCATACATATTCAAGACAGCTTAGGTGAAAACCAATTATCGTGGTAACCAAAAGAATTCTGAGAATATTCTGATTCAGTAACTGGAGTCAGATACCAAAATAGCTATTTAGTGCTGTCCTTTGCCACAGACGATTTCTTCAAAAAATAATCAGTCAGTACTATGTGACAAAGATGAAACATGAGTCTCTAGGGTAGCAATAAAATCTCCTTTTATATCATGGTAGCATCTCTATTAAACAAGAGACAGAAACATCCCTGGAGATGTCAGTGTAAGCCATAGCTCCTGATTTTATGCAAAGTTATATCCAGGAATTAAAATCCTATTCTGAAGAAAAAATAATATTTTATACTACTTCTGGAATACAAATTTGTTATTTGACCTCAGTTTACTTCTTTCCTAAGCTACCACTGATCCATTTTGCAACATGTGTGTCAAGCAAATAATTTCAAAAGCATTTTTGTATGATACATTTTGAGCAGCGTTTTTGCCTTCTGTAGATAAGCAGCCTGCACCAAAATTTAACAGTACGTTGCAAGGTCAATATCATAATTAGGAACTAACACTAACATATCTGGAAACATAAAAGTGAATTTGGATCACTTTGCAAAGAGTATGTATTATATGCATTTGTTATAGATTTTATTTTAGTTATTTCACTGCTATCTGAGCAATCTTTTTTCCCTACCAATACTAAATACTGATATTCTAAAATGAATAAAGCTATCATCTTTGCTAAGAAACTAATAAGATAAAACAAAGTTGCTACAAGAATGTTAAAAGATCCTAAAAATGAATGGTATAACAATGAATTCTAATGGTTATTGATGACACCAGGTTTATGATTCTGTGCATTGATACAACTGGTTATGCCTTTTCTAAAGTAATTAATCCCTTGTTAACTCCCTGTAAGTGGTTTAGACCAAATCTTGCTTCTATTTTTCTTCTGGTACTTGAAGGACCTAAATTAAAGTCCCTGTAACTAATCTCCCTTAGATTTGTTGATATATGACAAAACATAAATTATACCTTTTGTACTTACAATTTTGTATTTGTACTTGGAAAACCTAAATGAAATAGAGGTCAAATTACGTCTCTGCTGAAATCCATCTCCATTATGTAATAGACACAGGAACCTCACCAGAAGAAGCTTATGCCAAGCTGCAGCCACAAAGGCAGTGTTAAAAACCTAAGAATACTGGCATCAGACATCACTACATAGGGAAATTGTTTCCAATGTAAACATCCTTTTATAAAACAAGTCTACTAATTTTTACATGCAGGACAGTGGTAAGGTCAGTGTAGAATTGCTTACCTGTGGTTGACCTGATAGTTGAGGTGATGCTGGAAGATGCCATCGCAGGGATACATTCATCATCTTGGGAATAGCCTGCCTGAATGGCACGCAAGTAACTGTGGCTTCTTGTTCGGAAACATCCAGGGAGGTCAAGGGCATCCATTGCCTGAGCTTCAACTTCACTAAACACTGATTCACACACCGATTCAAATTGCCCATTAACCTCTGCTTCACTCATCTGAATAAACAACAACAATGCATTTGATTTTTGACTTGCTTTTTTGTGATCATCACGGCCTCAACATCTCAAATGGACACCTGTACATTGATGAAGAACTGTTTTAGCAAATAGTTAAAATTTAGTAATCCCTTCTGATCACATTCACATTTTATTAACTTACATGAGCTGTTCATATAGTAAGCACATCACACATGCCATACAATTAATTTTACATTTAATATCTTTTGGCACATTCAGAAGATTACAAATGCATGATTTATTGGTAACCAACAAATCCAATATCACTATGAGCTGACAGGATTCTATATTCATGAGAGTTGGACTAGATGATCTCCAGAGGTCCCCTCAAACCCCTATGATTCTGTCAGCATTGAAGAGAGAAAACAGCTACACTAATATTAGTTTTCAAAAACTGAAGGTGGATTTCCTGGGCTCCTCACTTATCAGCAAGGTGGACATTCAACACGTGCAGCAGGTTGTTCTCTTCTTCTCAGTACAAACAGAAGTATCACATACATGAAGTTCTGTGAGTTCAGAGAAATATTGCACCTAGCTGTGCCCAGTGAAGCATGCGAAAGAATAAACATTCTTCAAAATAGGTGAAAAGTGGCCAGGTGAGAAAATAATGCTTGGACCACCTTCATGTGAGGAGAACCCTGAAGTAAACTCTCATTTCTTGGTTACTTGTCAGCCATTTGACCACTGTGTAAAAATGAGATGCAGACACTAATGCTGCCTTTCCTTTAAAAGCATTTTAAGTCTGCACTTCCATCAGCATTTTTGCTGAGGAACCCTGCCTGTCAGAGCATACCAGATGTGCCATGAGCATCTACCAAATTGGCCCTTGGGGAAGCTTCAACAGCACTCTCCATAGCCTTGCAGTTCTTGGGCAGAAGCCAGCATGATCCAGCAGGTTGGGTGTGACACAAAACTATCTTTTTATGTAGCTTTCATGATTAATAGGGTTTAGGCAGGCTGGCCAAGACTTGGGAACCTCTTTGCAGGAAACTGTGTTGCAGTTGTGAAGATGAATGTCTAAATACTATCTAGATCATTTTTAACAAGTTCTCTGAAGCCAGTCCAGAATATCTCTAATTGTATCTGAGTAATTCAAAATTACGTTTATTCAAAACCAGATACGAAGCTAAACACGAGGTTTAGCTAAACATGACCTTCTGATATGTCATCTTGATCATAAATTTTTAAAAAGAGAGTGCTAGAATCAGAATCACTATAAATACAAAGTAAAATTAGTAGTGTCGTTAAACAGTGCATCCAGTTAACGTTACTTTTTCTATACAGGTAATAAGTGCATTTTTCATTATTACTGTTCCTAGCACATTATTCATTATGGAAATAGCACGAGTGCAAATGTTTGAAATGCTTTTAGATTTTGATTAAGTAAATGGAAATTTCATACAGAACTTCTGATGATAATGAATAACTGATATTTTAATTTCATGTAAGACATTTTGGCTACTAAATCTTCTCTGAAAGGAATTACATTACTCTTCATAGAATTTGCTTCTAATAAAATTAAGTAGTCTAATGCAATCTCAAAAAGATTAAAAAAAAAGAACCCAAAACCTTACACTGAAATATTTTGCATACATCATTGATCAGGAAATTTGTGGTAATGTAGTCGATAAACACAATAAATCCTACACGCTTTTTTCACACTAAGGTCACTGACAGTAGAAAAATGAAAAGTTTTTAAACTTAAATTAGAAATGTAAGCTATGGAATCCAGTATCTTTCTTGACGGTAGCCTTGGTTGAAGGTGACCAAAAAAAAGATCTCATGAAGAAAGACATTAAAAATATCACAAATCATACAAACCGTTATTATGTAGATGGGGCAAGAAGGTGATGGTGTCATGAAAAAGGAACAGGATGAGACAAAGGTTCAGAACTTGTTATTTTAATGCACTTACTTCATATAGTATCTACTAAATGAATTTATTACTGATCTGGAAAAAGCTAGGGAGTGAGGTAGAAAGTATGTGGTTGGCATAAAACCATGTGGGTTATGGAAGACTGAAAAAGAAAGTAAGGAATTACATCAAGCAAGATTTAGTTAATCTGTCCAATTGAGCAGTCTAACTGCAAATTAAATCTATTGTGGACAGCTTTCCAGGTGATGCGCAGTGGAATGAAGAATTTGAACCTCTGCTGAAACCAACTAGTCATTATGGACAGCTCAGTGAACATCTCTATGCACAGAGATGGTCAAAAAGGCAGAAGATGTTAAGAGTAGTTCTATATTATAGCATTGTCTTAGATGATGGCCAACGGCACTTTGCTTTGAATGCAGGATCAATTTTTTTCAAAAACAGAGTGTAATAAAAATAAAAAATAACCAAATCAGGGTAAGGATAACCAAGGCATGAAAATGATGGGGTGGGGACAAGTTTCACAAGGGAGCTATGAAAAAAAAGGTGGGGGGGGAGGGGAGGGCTGGAAAACAACCGACTGGCTGTTTCTAATTCTGATCCATGCTGTACAAGATTACAGTTAGATTTATCCCACATAAATTAAGGAACACGACTGGAGGGCATTAGTCAGGCGACTGCTACCTCCCAGTGCTCTACAGTCCGTGGAGACTGACAAGCACTTCCAGAGGGCTCTCAGCCCACTTAGGATGTGCACTGTCCTGGAAGAAACTCTTTCACTCCATTAACTACAGAGGAAGCTCTGGCTGTTCCCTCAGTTAAAAGCCTCAAGTAAGATGAGCTGAATCCAGGCCTGAATAGTCATGCAATAGAAATTGAATGTGAATGAATACAAAAATTGCTTAAAAAGATATATATTTTTTTACATAAGCACTTAATTAGCTACTATACCCTCAGGTGTACCACTAAATGCTCGAAGAAAAATAAAGTACATATCTGAGAAGAAGGCAGGGTCCCACTGTCATGAAGCAGCAACGGGAAGAAATGTCACAACCAATGAACGTGAGAAACATTAGAAATTTTGTGTAAAGTGTTCTGTTAAACAGAATATCCACATACTCCATAAGGCTGTTTGTACTTCAGGCCTGATTCAGATCTCATTTCATCATGAATTAATGCTAAATAACAAATATAAAACCAGCAGGATGGAAAAATGTCTCCTTTCAGAAGTCTCTGTACACAGAATAATCGATGGCACTTATTCTTTGACCCAAGAAGAATGAAGGGATTGAGTTTAAAGATGAATCACTGCTCCTTTGGAGCATAATTATTTTAATCAATATTTTAATCTGGCAACCTACATTTGCTGAAAACAGAGTAGATATTTTCAGAGGATAAGTATTGTAGGAGCATGGCTCTTATGCTGTCTGCACCTTCTTAATATTTAATATACACTGAAACTGAAAATACCAGTACTAATATTTCTTCTGAAAAAATAAATGAAAAATACTGTTGTGTGTTATGGTGTCCTTTTGCTTCTAGTATTCAATATTTTTCTTGAAATTTTGAACAGGGGTAACTTTCTTTAGAACTGAATTACTTTGACAGTCCACATCTTCAGTTTGATATTAGTTAAAACAAACAAACAAAAAACAAACAAAATCATCCACTAGTAACAACTCTTGCATCTGTGATTAACCTATAAGAAAAGTTACAACAAAAATTTCCCACCTGACTAACACAGCTGGCCTGACTGAGCGTGCTCACTGCTCTCATATAGCTCTGATTCCTTGAGCGAAACTTTGGGGAATTGTAGTTTGCAGAGGGATCCAGGTTGTGACCCCCAGGCACGTCACTTGCAGTTTGAAGGTAGCTCTGACTACAAAGGAAAAAGGAAGAAAAAAGGAAAGGGTGTAAAACTACAGATGGAATCAATTAGGATACTAAAGACAGTATTTTGTATGTGACTCATAAATGCATTCCCCAGGGTCAGAAAACTCTCTCTCTATAAAGCATCATAGGTCTCACGTAGTGAAATGCCTTAACACAAGCAGAAAATCTGCCTGCAATTGTGCTACCTGAAATTTTAAGTACCTTTGCTGTATTTAAACATCATCAATCCTCCTGACTATTAACACTGAACTTTACTGAAAGAGAATGTCTAGGTCAACAGGAACAAGAACCAGAGCTAAAGCATAAACCGAAGTAACCAAAAATCTCTCCTCATAGATAAAATCTGTTATTTGTCATCTGTTCTTCATCAGGTGTTAAGCATCAAGAAATCTTTTAGCTTCAAAGGATTGATACATTTTTACAAAAGATCAAAACATCTTGTGTTCAGTAAAAAGATTAGTAATGTACTCAGAGCACCTGCACAAAGCTCTGGAAACTCTCGTGACACCTTTTCCATTTTAGAGGTCTGAGCTCCCAACACCATATGGAGCACCTTTCAGCATGCTTTCACTACAAAGGTAAGTTAGTCTTCATGTTTTACATCAAATATACGGATTAGCTAACATTCTAGGAAAAAAAAAAAAAAAAAAGAAGCTCAAGAACTGTTCTTTGCTTTGAATACAGAATATTAAAAAATTGAAAGTTGTGAACATTTGTCAGAGTTCTCAGAACCTCTAAAAAACATATTTTAGGAGTCATGTGTTACTTTTTCCTAAACAGCAGTGAACAAATCAATGAATATTTCAGAAAATTTTAGTTTCCATGCGGTAAATAGACAGGTCTTATAGTTATTCCTTAAAGGTAGCTTTAACAAAACCACAGTTTCTGTTAAAAATGGATTTGTGCCAGTTTAACTATATTGCCGATACTAACAGATGTTTGAGTCACTCTGCAGCAGTGGCTGTGACATGTGCCAGGGCTACTGGGAATTTCAGCACGGAAGGGGAAGTTTCCACTCTGGAAGGACCAGACTCTCCAGCAAACGAAAAAGCAACAGGTTCCACCCCAGGTGCAAAGTAAGGTACAAACCATGACCTGGGTTCTTGTATTTATGAAATTGAGCATGACCATAGGCCAATGCTTGAGGAAGAACTTGCCAAACCTCAGGCCCTTTATTATGGCTCTAGCTGAAGCAGCAAGTAGTGCTGAGCTCCAGCTCCCTGTGTGGCCATTTCCATTGATGTCAGGTATGTGAGACAACCCAACATCCCTCACATCATCAGCTGCAAGAACAGATGGGATTTATAGAACTTCTGACCGAACACATGAGATCTATTCTCAAGCACTTCCATGTGTTATTCCTGCCTTGGTCACCTCAGGGTCAACACAGACATGGCTCCAGGGAGAACTTATTGTGGCCTACCAATATTTGAAAGGAGCTTACAAGCAGGAGGGGGGCTGGCTTTTTACATGGATAAATAGTGATAGGACAAGGGGGAATGGCTATAAACTGGAAGAGGGGAGATTCAGATTAGGTGTTGGGATGAAATTTTTTACTCAGAGGGTTGTGAGGCTCTGGCACAGGCTGCCCAGAGAAGCTGTGGATGCCCCATTCCTGGAGGTGTTCAAGGCCGGGTTGGATGGGGCCCTGGGCAGCCTGATCCGGTGAGAGGCAACTCTGCCCACAGCAGGAGGGTTGGAGTTAGATGATCTTTAAGGTCCCTTCCAACCTAAGCTGTTCTATGGTTTACTTCTTTGGTGCATCAACTTCTTCTCTAATATGGTGCTTCTTTAATGTGGGCTGCCTCCTTCTTCAAAGAAAAAGAAAATGACATTTAATTAATTAATTAATTAATATCTTCATGCAAGACAGACCTTATTTTCTGAATTGTTAAGACATTTCCCTGGAAGGGATACATTTTTTACTTTCTGCCTTTATTTCATATATTTAATTGAATAACTCTTTAACCTCAAGACAGAGGTAAACTATGTAGAAACTATGCTATAACTGCTAAAAAATAAAAATGAATATACGTGAGATTGATGTAGGTATCTCAACATAGGTTAATTAAGTTGTTACTGTCAAAGTGATTTGTAGATTAAGATGGCTCTCTGACAGTGGGTCTAATTTGGTTTTAGGTTATTGAAAACAAGAACTGTAGTCGTTTTTATTTTATTTTATTTTTGTTGTTGTTGTTCCCATAGGCATGAAGACAAATATAACAGCTAAGGCAAAGTGATGTAGAGCCTGCCTATCTATATTTAGTTGCTGGCTGTAATGAAGCCTCGTTTCCTTTATAGGCAGCAGACTGATGATTGTCACCTGCTTTATGTCATCCTGATTCTTTGCATGTGCTTTACTAAATCTGCCTAGTATTGTTAATTTAGTATTTTTCAGAACAGTTAGATAAGCCACCTCTGGATGCTCTGCTCATCATTGGGTGGTAAAATCTTGGATTCTGAGTTCAGAAGCAGTTTGTGAAAGGAGTATCTGAGGTTTCTTTGTTAAAACATGGGAGAAATAAAGATAAGAAAGAGGCAAAATAATTAAATTATGGTAATTATTTTATAAACTGCTTAAAAATGAATTAAACTGGCTCCTAATAACCGGCTCCTTTGCTAAGTAATGTTGAACAACACAGTATTTCATTACGGAGATGCTGGTTCCTTGTGAGGTATTACTATCATTAAATGCAATCAACAATTTCTACAACAGTAATTTCTTAGAGGAATAAGCCCAGTATATCATGGTACCGCTAAGCAGCTGAGTTTTGATGGATGAGTTTGGACATTATGTGACAGTTAAATAATTTTTCATTTATCAGAGGAGGGCAATTTATTCACAGGACTGCAGCAAAATAAAAGTAATGTTACATATATTAGGTTGTAAAAGCAATTTCACATTCATTCAATTAATACTTTGAGCTCCTTTATGATAAAAATAAATTATTAATTTTCATTTCTAAGATATAGACTCAAATTATTCCTCTAGGATAAATGTCTCAATGCACAGTAAAAAAGATGATCATGTTATAACCGTGATCCAGAACCAAAATGCTATAGACTCAAAAATTACATGAAGAAACTTGTTTTCAAATCTCATTATCCATCACTCAAGAAACTTACATACTCATCAATAATGCTATAAATACACACCACACGTGACATTGGTAAAAGCTGGCTTTTTAATGGCAGACTCTATTTATTAGCTTGAGACAAATTTCTTGACCTTCGTTTCCAAAATACCACAGCTCTACAAAAATTGACAAAAGAGAAGGATTTTCTTCTATGCTCTGTAGTGGATGGTGTTATATATATCAGCTGATCGCTGACAAAGACAAGCATGGACACATGAAATGGTTTGACAGAGCATCTCCACAAAACAAACACATGCATTAACGTCAAGTAGGTGAATGCAAAACTTGGTAATATGGAAAGAGAGGAAGGGAATGACATTAACAGCAAAAATTGGTAAATTGGTTTATGTCAGTCCTCTTTCCACTTACTTTTCAAAACAGACAAATTCTTGGAAATTGATTCCCCTATAAGATTTTTTTTTTCCCCCACTGGCTTCAGAGGAAGTCCACAGAAACTAGGAGGAGACCTTTAATGAGATGTCTCTTGGCTGGAAGCAAGGTTGCATATTCAGTTTGGATATTAGGAAAAATATTAGGAATAATTTATTCTCAGAAAGACTGGTAAGGCATTGGAACAGGCTGCCCACGGAAATGGTAGTCACCATCCCTGGAGGTGTTCAAGAAAAGGGTTGATGTGGCACTGTGGGACATGATTTAGTGGACAAGGTGACAATGGATTGACAGTGACTAGATGATCTTAGTGGACTTTTCCAACCTTAATGATTCTATGATTCTTTCATTTTAAGGTTCGAAGCCTCAAGAAACATTTGGGTACAAGGCTGTCCCATGTACTGACCTTGCAGCTCGAGAACCTCTACTCTAAGAGGAAAGCTTTAGGAGTCCCAATGAAGATAGCCAAATTTGCAACAGTACTTACAGCACTCAGCAGATTGTGTCAGTGTATTCAGGGAAAAGAAAGTACTGTATTATAACCACATAGAGTGAACTGTAGCATAGCACGCTTATCTGGGATAGTATAGCTGATAGAATATCTGATGGTACATCTCAGATATATCACTCTGATATAGAGTGAATGAGGAAGAGGTGCATATTCCAACAGCAAAAAATAGATCAAGAATAAAGGAAGAGAAGCAGTCAAAAAAAAAGCATGCCTGCTTAGAAGTTTCTAGGACTATTGCATCATAACCTCCCTTTTCTTGCATTCCTCTAGCCTGCAGAGATGGAAGCATCCATATCCAGACCTCATATGCTCTGCTGCTCCTACCTGAAAGCTGCATCTTCCTCCAGCCCCAAAGCTCACATTTACCAAAACCCACACATCCAGCTTTCCTTCATTCTTGACCCTACCAGATCCTAGTCCTTCCTGCTTCCTAGACCTCTCTCAATTCCCAGCTCACAGTCCTGTTCAAGTGCTTCCAAAACATCATCATAGAAGCCAGTATTTGGCCACTTATCCTCCTTCTGTCCTCTGCAGATGTCAAAAATACCCTTAAAACCACTGTGTGTCAGCAGAGCCAGCTAATCCCAGTCTCTCACCCAGGGTACAGGCTTCCACAAAAGCCACAAAAGAACAAACACTTCTCCTTTTAGAGACTAGCTGTACTTGTCCACATCTCACCAAGACTGAGCTTTAAAAGCCTAATGTGGGAAACTGACTGGTGGAAAATAACTGTTACCTTAGATCTAAAAGCAACAAGATATGCTAAAGAAAAAAAAAAGAAAGAATGACATTTTTGACTTAGAGAAAACAAATTTTCTTGTGTTTTGCCATATCTTGTAGCCATCTATAAAAGAACTACGAACAATAAAAATGGGGGAAATTTAGGTTTACTTGTGATCAAAAAGCATCAGACGATGTTTAGATTAGATGGAAGAGAGAACATCTACATATCTTTTTTTCCCCACTTATCCTACTGTAACAAAGATTTGAAAAAACAGAGAGCTATTTAGAACATGTTTTAATTAACAGAACAGTCATGTAAGTTAATGCAATAACTGCAGTCAAGCATTAACTAATGGTAAAGGAAGGACTCTTACTTCCTCATTGCTAGCCATCTATTATTTAGCCATCTATTTCGTCTGTTAACTGCATTTTTAAATGGAGTAAAATATTTATGTTACTTTACACTAAATAACTTCCTTTGTTCTTTTTCCTGAGTTTCACTATTTTACCTAACTTTTGGAAAGTTTAAATAACCAGGCATAGTGCCTGAAGCAGCCAAACAACTTCAGCATGAAGTGCTGCTTGATTCTAGACTTTCCTAATGTGGTTTTTACCATAGCTTTGAACCACTCACTTGGTTTGTCACTTTATGCCGCGTTAAGCCCATGCTTCATCATCACATGCTGATGTGGATTTTTATTTTTCCCTCCAAAGCCCATGTCATCACTCTGTGACTAAAATTCCTGTAAGCTGGAACTACAGCATTCAGGGCCATGCTGTGACTTATGTAACGATTGGATGTTCTGCAGAAGACAGCCTTTGGTCATTTGGTTAAAATGTGTCTGATATGTATGACAGTAAAGTGTCTGGTGTGTATGATAATAAAACAGCATGGTTTCACTTTTAGGACATCCTGAAATGCCAGATTTAGTAGATGACTCGGTCTTACAGCTTATAGCTATGCCAGAGTCCAAGTAAAACAAAGAAACCCCTAATGTCTCCCAACAAATGTGGCTTGCTGGGCAGCAGTACTTGACAGTGAAGAAAATGTGGTATATGCATCCTGAGAGAGGGATCTCATTTTTCGTTTTGCTTTGTCGACCTCTATATTATCTACTAATGAGTGATTGACATCATATACCTTGTCATAAAACTAATATCTTTTTTTTAAAAAATATGAACGTTGCCAGTGATGCAGCAAACGCCGTAGATTTGCCAAGTTTATTCCTTAACTTACTGACTTATATTCAAAATAGTGATAATCTCCCAGAATGTTCAGCTCTCAGTGAACCTTAGAATCATAGAAACACTAGGTTGGAAAGGACCTACAAGATCATCTAGTCCAACTGTCCTCCTATCACCATCACTACTCACTAAGCTACTAAATCATATCCCTTAGCACCTCGTCTAGATGCTTCTTGAACAGCGCCAGGGACGGTGACTCCACCACCTCCCTAGGCAGGCCATTCCAGTGCCTGACCACTCTTTCGGAGAAAGTTTTTCCTTATATCTAATCTAAATTTTCCCTGGCACAACTTGTGGCCATTCCCTCTCGTCCTGTCATTAGTTATCTGGGAGAAGAGGCCGACCCCCTCATCACCACAATCTCCCTTCAAGAAGTTGTAGAGTGTGATGAGGCCTAAGCCTCCTCTTCTCCAGACTAAACAATCCTAGCTCCCTCAGCCGCTCCTCATAAGACTTGTGCTCTAGACCCCACACCAGTTTTGTTGCCCTTCTCTGAACACGTTTAAGGGCCTCCATGTCTTTCTTGTAGTGAGGGGCCCAAAACTGAACACAGTACTCGAGGTG
>WBMW01002168.1:32678-74517 GCA_013396635.1 Penelope pileata | reverse complement strand
TTTTTTTTTTTTTTTTTAAATTAAACTGTCTTTATCTCAATCCATGAGTTCTCACACTTTTACCTTTTCTGATTTTTTCTCTCATCCCATTGTAGGAGAGAGTGAGCAAATGCCTGCGATGTGCTTAGCTGCCCGCCACTTTGACACAACAGCATGGGATGCTGGATAAAACACAGTAAGAATGATGCAGCCTGGAGAACTGACATATCTGTAACTGTTTTCATCTTTCACTTAGTACTTGTCTTTCTTTTTGGTGAATTTGCATGGTAAGATTTATGATCCATGTAGCTTTCTTTCCTCCACCTCCCTTAAGGGAGGACATTGTTATGTTCCTAAAAATAATTGCATAAATTTAGTCTAAAATGATCTGAATGATTTGGAATCCAGTTAGCAGTTACATTACACACATGGAAGGAGACTAATCTTGTTCTGGAATTCTCAAACGACACTTACCTTTAACAGTGTCAATTTTTCATGTGATAAGCTATTGCAGAATAAAAGCTCAAAATGCATGAACATAGAGTCATGATTTTTTCATCTCCAATAAAAACAAAGCTAAACAGAAGAGAACAGAAGAGAACAGAACAAAAAAAGCTTTCTTGAAGCTGTTAACACTCTTCTTGTCATTTTTTTTTACTCTCTGTCTAACATTTGTACCTTCTCCTAGTGAAGACTGAAGTCTCAATGCCCCAGGAAGTGGTTCAGAGTTAAATCATCTGACCAAAATAAGAAAGAAATTCAGCAACAAAACTAGCTTTTGTGGCAATTCTTCCAACTGGTAAGATAGTGTCATCATTCCTAAGCTATTTTTAATGTCATAAAACCTAATACAGTATAGATATTAGTACTACATAAAATCTTTTTCATCTAAAAATTTTATTTAATTATAGTTGTAAAAGAGGTAATGCTTCTCTTTTCAAGGGTATTAGTAATGTAAAACAGAAAGTTAATGTCAAAATCACATCCTTTAAAATACATGATCAGCAAAATGCAGAAATAGGCTGGGATATAATATTTCTCTCTGTCATACTATTAATCTCATTCTGACTTTCTGAAGTATTCATTTGGACTGGGAAACTGCTGAAGTCTCTCTTCTACAAACTCAGAAGTGAATCTGATTCTGTCTTCCCATCTTGAATTTGGCAGTGATTTTAAGAAACATGTTCTCTACTGTACTCCTACTTTCAGATACATGTATAATATCAGATATGTCCAACTTGTTTGAAATATATTAAATTTTTCATAAAGACATAAGCTTTAACTTTACATGCCACAGAAAATTGGCTTTACTGCTCCCTGTCTCATGAAATGGTTCATTTGTCAGAAGTGCTTATATATGGGAAGCTTACATTATTTTAATCAATGAAAAAAATTTATTACTATGGTTAGATAAAGTATCAGCTCAAATTTCTAGGTTTTCTGTCTTAGGCAGCATCTAAAATTATATTTCTGTTGATCAGAACCTGTCAACAAAGCTGTAAGAAAAGAGCTCTGAAAATTTTTGTAACAGGAAGTCCTGAACAGGAAGTTAAATGTCAAGGCGGCACTCACCTTTCAGAGACAGAAAAGAGTCAAATGGGCAGTCCTGACATTTAAATCTCAAGAAATGAGGAACTGGTGACCCAGTGAAGACCACAAAGTTACAGCTCTGACAGCCTACTCTCCTAGCTCCAGTTTTTGTTAAACTCTTTTTTTTTTCCCAACAGTCTTGCTGAGTCCCATGTTCCTGTTATGTACAGATATTGCCAAAGCCCTGCCTTAGTGTGTTGAAAACTTATTAGCCACTGAACAGTCTTCTTTTGCTGAACCTTTCAGCATTTCTTGACATTGCATTTCTCCTGTAGTTATATAATTAAAACAAAATTATTTATTTTGCCAGAAACAAAAACACAAAACAAAGCACGCAGATGTTCTAAACATACCTTCAAGATACGTTCCTCAAGATTGAGTTCCTCAAGAGTTCAGAAAATTCAAGGCTTACATAGCAGTAACTGAGATAATAAACAGAGTCCTGCTGAGTCCCGTGGTCTCACAGGCCCAAAGAATTTGTTTGACTGAGAATCCCTTGGCTTGAAATATTCACAGCATTGATGATGTTTTTCAAGCATAATATAGTTCTTATTTTCTGCTCTTCCATTTTCATTTACCAGGGACTGAGGAACATACTTTGACATCTGACCAGAAATCAAGCATTCGGGATACTGGCTTGTCTCTCTGCTCTGAATTAACTCAGCACTTATCAAGAGTCAAGTTTCTACTCCTCTGGTGTCTGGTTTGATGACTGTAACAATTAGAATTGTGGACTATTCCTTGTCCTCCCTGTCAAAATTGCACGAGAGATAATATTCCTTAGCCAACTTTGTGAAGGAAAAATAAGATAACAATGAAAGAAAGTGAAACACTCTTTCAGGGAGTTTGATTAAGATACATGAATGAATTTTTGGTTCTCTTTTATTTTACTATGAGAATGTTAGTAATAAGAATCCTTCCAGCTCATTTTGACGTGTCTTTAGCCAGTGCAGTTCATCATTCACCAACTTTTACATAACACATAAAACAAAGAGAGAAAAAAAAAAGGTATTTTTATAATGACATTTCGAAATCTTTCAGGAAAGAAAAGAAAAGTCAATCTAATAAAATCAAGCCTGAAGGAAAGCCTGGCCTTGTGTATAGACTATAGGAAAGGGAAAGTTTTGTTTACAAGTTGTTTTTTGAAATATGCATACGATGGTTTATCTGAATTTTCACTGCGCAAAAATTTACCTTCTAATTCAAATTCTGACTAAAGGACATAAAAATTCAAATACTTTTTGATATTGCTGGAATATTCATTGCAAGAAAAAGATGCAGGCAGATATACTTCAAGCATTTTATTATTCAAGGAACTAGTCTTCCATTTACAGAAATTTCCTTCTCTACGTAAGTTGCTACTTCTCTTCATTACAGATTGAGTTCTAGGAAAACGAAGTATTCATGTAATATAAAACATTATTTTTTGAAGACTTAAACATTTCCAGGTCTATCTTAGTTAATTTAGTGAAAAAAATGAAAAGATTTATGTGAAAAATCTGGAGAAGGGAAAGACAAGGAAGAAAGTCATTTCTAGATGTGGATACAGAGGAAAACAATGGTGACTGTACCATTCTTCTGTCCTTTTAATTTAATAAAGTTAAAAGTCTATCAGTCGAGAATAGGTGAAAGTAGCAGTTGGACTACATGTACGTTTATCTTGAGGATTTTATTTTTAATAAATATTACAAATATGTAGTTATAATAATCCTGCTGGACTGACCTCTCAGGGAAATGAGTGACAAAGTTCCTAATTTAGGAACTACTTCTGAACCCAGGGTTCGTAAGTAAAGTAGACGATAAGTTACACAGACCATCAGTACCTACTCACATATGTCAAAAGAGAAATGTACTTTCCTGGAGGAGTCTGTTTTTGAAAACTGAAGCATCTTTAAAGTATAGACACTTGAATTTCACTAAATGTCAGTTGATTTAAGCACATAGATTCCTTTTTGTTCCTGTAATATACAGATATTTCCAAAGCTCTGCCTTAGTGAAGTCAGAAAGTGAAGTTAGAAAACTTATTAGCCACTCAACAGTCTTCTTTTGCTTTCAGCGTTTCTTGATATTGACATTGCTCCTGTAATTATGTAATTAAAATAAAATCATTTATTTTTCCAGAGACAAAGACACAAAGCAAGGTGCATAGAAGCTCTAAACATATGTTCAGACATATTGAGTTCCTCAAGAGTTTAGAAATTTCAAAACTTACATAGCAGTAACTGAGTTAATAAACACACAGTAATTGCCCATTTTAGTTGTTCAGCTTCAGAAAGCAATTATGTAGAGCTTTAAAACAAAAGTACAGTCTGAGCATTGAATTATCCCTCTGTATAATTACATAAAGAAATAGACTAAATATTCTCTCACTTCTAAGTGAGTGCTGAGGAAAAAGAACTAATATAAGACACATTATAAAAAAAGTGATTTTACTTTAGGGAAAAGCACACATTTAATGTTAGGAGTTTAGGAGCAGCTTCTACATCTGTACAGTAGCCAATGAATGAAAGGATAATATAAGGCAGAGGAGGTGAGCCAAATGTAAAGTGACTACACTAGTGTACCAGAGCAGATAATTGCAGATTGTCCTTTAAGGGCAATGACATTTTATTTATTTATTTATTTTTCTTCTAACATATCAAAAGTTTCTAGAATGACTGTGATAGTACATGGTATGCAGCAGCACCCAAGGAATTTCTAATATTATACGGAATAAAGTTGTGCATTGAAAAAAAGAAAAAAAAAAAGAATGGAAAAGTGAAAAAGAAAGGAAAAGGGGAAAAGGAAGAGGTAAAAAGATGAAAGAGAAAAAAAAGAGAATGGAAAAAGGGTAGTGAGGGGAAGGGAAGGGCAAGAAAGAAAAGGGAAGGAAAGGGAAAAATAGATGGTTTTGTATTGCTTTGTGTGGCTTTGTTTTTAGATAGATTTTGAATGTATATTCATGTCAGGTTGTATACTGTTTTATATAAGTGTCAAGTGTCATTTAATTGTTTATACAAGTAAATCACAAATGACTATTCGATATGGGCATTTTTTAATCCTGTCATAACCTTGAGAGCATGACCTCATGACCTTTAGTGGTGTAAGTTTGCCCTGTATACACACAGTGAGGCAAAACATGTTTAATTTAAACTCTATTGATGATAAATGCCTAACTTTTACTTTCTTTTTCATCACTTTTTTTTATTACAATACTTCTATAACTTAGAATTTAAAATATGAGTTATCATATCAATAAAATAGAGTAATACTAAAGTCAGCTAGTTTCAGCTATCTAAACTTTTATTTTAAGTAGATGAAATGAAATTGTATGTTTGAAAAATTAAGTATTTTCTAAGGTGGGTTTTTCACTTATTTATTTATTTATTAATTTTGTAGGAAAGGCTACGGAACTGAAAATTTAATTGTTCACAGGATGATTGATGTTGGAAGGGAGCTCTGGAGGTCAGCAGGTCCAAATCTCTTTCTCAGTCAGAGCCACCTAAAGCTGCTTGCCCAAGACCATGCACAGATATCTTTTGAAGATTTCCAGGGAAGGAAACTCCACAACATTTCTGGGTGACTTTTGCTAGTGCTCAGTCATCCACACAGTATAAAAAAAAAAAAAAAAGTTCACAATTAACCTAATGTTCTTCAATTTGAGCTCATTGCTCTTTGTCTTGGCACTGGGAACCATTGAAAAGAGCTTGGCTCTATCTTCTTTACATCTTCTTTTCAGGAATTTGTAGACATTAATAAAATCCTCTGTCTCATCCCACTCAGTGGATTTTGAGTGAGGTGAATCTTTTTCTATAACCTGAGTTGTGCCTCCCCTAATCAGAAAGGGTTGCTACCATCATGGAGTCATCTGAGACTTTAGAATTGACTGAATAAACTTGAATTATTACTGTAAGACAAACGTGATGTAAAATTCATAAGAAAAGCAAAGACATTAATAAAAATACATTAATTAATGCATTAATCTTTAATTTGATTCAGTTGCCCAGAAGTGATTGCTCAGAGCTCTTCGGACTGTAGCAGAGTATCCCATCTTAACTCTTGCTTCTCTCATAAATCGCAGTCTTAAATGAATGCTTCAGCTCCGTAGGTATATTAATAGTTAAGGTAGGAAACTAAATTGAGTTCCTATTAATTTCATCTTTACATATTGTTGCACTTAAAATATTCCTATGAGAAAAATGAAACATTCTGTATTTATTGAGCCAATAATTTGTTGTTAGCCTGATTGCAGTTTTAAAATCTAATATTTCAAATTGTTTAATACTGGAAAGCACCATTAATATTAAAGATTGAATTGTTAAACAGAGATATATTAACCGTGTACATATTTTTTAGGTGTTACATAGTCACTTTCAGAGTGCCATGTAGCTAAGGCTGATATTTCTCAGTTTTTCTTAAGGAGAGGGACAAGGATTTGTGGCAACACGTTATCAACACAGAGTCTTTGCTTGTAGGAATATAATGTTTATGGTGTTGGCTTCTTTCTTTCTAGTCTTGTTTTCAAATATGGCATTTGCTCTCTGACTACTTGTTTCCCAGCTGAGGTCTGGCTATTGCACTGATCCCTTCTCCAGCTTAATATGATACAAAGGCCTGCTGCTTCTTACACCAACCACCTAGCTTTGTCAGACCTTTACCATATGTGTCATTCACAGAGCTGAAGCTAGAACAGATCGGACAATAGTCACTTGACCACTAGAGGTAAAGCAGGCTAAAAATACTGTAACTGATACAATCCCCAGAAGTTCTGAGACCCAGTGCTACCAAGCCAATATAATGTCTGGTGTTTTTTACTAATAGTGGCAAAATTCTAGTGCCATGGTCAAATTTAGCAACAACATTGCAGTTGATACCTCCCATATTCACCTTCATGAATACAGGAATAATTGTCTAATTTTCATATGAAGAGTTTATGGATTTATTATATTATACAAAATTATATAATAATATCATAAATGAACTGTAAAAATAGGAAAATTGTAGGAACAGACTGATCAGAATTAAGAGTCTACAATAAGACTTTAGGCAAATTGAAGGACTATAGTAAACTAACTTACTAAGTACAGATCCTATAGCACTTTATTTTATGAAACAATGATGAACAGAGATATAAGGAATGCCATAATATTTAGTCAAGATGTGAGCAGTAATATGTAATCAGCACTTAAAGCAGACTAAATGCAATGTCAATTGCCATTGTAAATCTATTGTTTCTTGTCCTGTAGTTACAAGTTTATTGTTCTTTGAGTCCTAAGAATTGCTTTCTAAAGAAAGATATACTAGTCATTTTGATTTAATTTTTGCAGAAATCTAAGATACTTATTTGGTTTGCCTGAAGAAGCTGTCAGAAGATGTAACTTATGAGAAGATCTAGAGGGCAAATACTGAAACAAACTAGTCTTGTACATTCTCCTACAGTGCCCCATTCCCCTTTTTCTTTCCTTAAAATTGAAATGCTTTTACAGAACAGAATAAATCGTTACCTTAAAAGATAAGCTTTATTTTAATTAAGTTAAATATACAAGGAATACTCTGAAAGTAGTGCTATCTATTTTATTTTGTTGGCCCATGCTGTAAGCGGCAGATGCGGTCATGGCAATAGATATTGAATATTTCCTCCAGTGTTCTACTACATTTGTTTGCCATGTGACAGATGACAGCAGACAAAAAGGCATCCAACATGGAAGTGCATATGATGCAAAGGTGTGGAACTGAATTCCTCCACGTGGAAAAAATTGCACCCATTAATATTCATCAATACTTGCTGAAAATTTTTGAAGACCAAACAGCAGATGTTAACACAGTGAGGTGGTGGGTAGCGTATTTCAGCAGTAGCAACAGCTATGTGAAAGACAAGCCATGCTCCAGAGAGCCATGAAGAATTTTATGACTGTGGCATGCAGACTTCTGTTCATCGCTAATGAAAACACATAGCTAATGGTGGTGACTGGGTTGAAAAATAGTGTTTTGTAGCTGAGAATTTGCTTTATCAAATAGTGTAATTGTACTCCTTGTATCTGTTGTAGTTTCTATGGAAAATAAGTGAGACATTACTTTTGGAGTAACTTACATATATTAGAATATTCAGATTTTTAAACTTATGCTTTAGAGTGCTTAATCATTCTATAAATTACCAGGTAGTGTAAGAAGGAACAGATTTTTGTTCTCAGTGTCATGGTAGACATATTTTAAAAAATATTTTTATTAATTAATATTCTTAAGTCAGCAAACAAAGGTCACATTTAAAAGTACATTTTAGCACTGAACGTTCTTTCGATGACTAGAAATTTCTACTAAGATATATATAACATAGAAGTATACAACCAAAATATTTTGAATGCACATGAAGTTTGATTTTTCACTAATTTCAACATGAACAGGAACTAATATTTTCTCCTTTCAGATGAAATTGAGCAGGAGGAAAAGTTCTGCTGTATTTTAGATGAGAAATTTTTTTTTATATCAGTGTAGAATACAGAAATGCATTAAAGATTTATGTTACATATGCAGAAAAATCTAATAGAAATTAAGATCCTATTTGCTGTTTTACAAACAAACAAACAAGCAAACAAACAAACAAGAGACATATTTCACTTCAGGCATATCCTGATTCTCAACATGAAAAATTTCTTCCTTATATCCCAAATTCTATATTTAGAAATCTACCCTCATTCAGTTTAAAACAATTGTCCCTCATTCTGCCACTACAGGCCCTGGTAAAACTAAGCTTTCGAAGTTAATTACATTCTATTTCTACCAAAAATATTCCAAAATTCTTATACATAACAAATGTTTACATTTTTAGTTGATGATGTGCTCAAAGAAGTGAAAGGAGCATATATCTTCTGCATGAAAAGATTCGTATTTGTTAAAAACATACAATGATTGAATAGAATAGAGAGGAAATAATTTTGCTGGAGCAAAACCACTAAGCAATACAATTCCTAATACCTAGAATGTTCATTAAAGGGTAACAGAAGGCTGTCATCTCTGGTATTTGATCTTGGTTATTAACTGCATTGGGGCTAATTAACACATTTTGTAAGTTATGCCGTGATCAACAAAATTGATTAGACATGGTAAAATACGCTGCCTATAATTTGAGAAGAGATGATCTATGCTTTTAGTCACTGATCATAATCTGATAGAATCTGAATGTTAGAAGGAAGAAAAAATATCCATTCTTTCTTTACTGGAAGAAGATTTAAGTTGTTGATTATTTATTATATAAGAACATCACCTTGCTGGAAGTGCTAAGATATTTGTAGGTTTGTATGAATGAAGTTCTGTAAATTTTTTCTTTTTCCCAAAAACTCATGGCTGAGTAGAAACTTTCAGCCATTGCTGCCATCTTTGAGGGATGTTGTGTCAGAAATGTTTTCACTATTTCTGGACAGTATAAGGTAGATTTATGGATTGTATTACAAAATTGTACTAAGCTGAAAGACCACTTATACTTCTAGAGCAGCGGGAACAATGCTCTCACCATTACTTCAGGGCAAGACACAGGATAGAGATATAGAAAATGGCAAAACCAAGGAAAACACACAATGGATTTACTTATACTGTATAAGTTAGCACAACACTGGATATACTTCCATTTGACAAAAAGAAAAAACAGCTGTAACTGTAACAGAAATCAAAGTATGCCTAAAAGTTATGAAAAGTTCAGATATAAAATGTGATTATTTATGAGCATCATTATAATAAATGGAGAAGAAGATGGAAAAGAACATGTGGATCTTTCTTCCCTATCAGCCATAAAAAAGCAACATCAGAACACGTAAATAATGAAGACTGCTCATTAATGGTTAAATTCACAGTAGAGTGACAGGATATAGTCTTTGGTGCGCTAGTGGTGCCAAGTGAAACAATTATTAATTTAACATGAGATGAATTGCTTTCAGGAAGTGTCTATCTCTTGGTAGTGAAATAAAAGGAGCCAAACCGCTAGCTCAGATTCTGATTGCAATTTTCCTACTTAAATATAGGTGTCAGATATCATTTCAAACCTGTTGAGTAGCCTTGCTAGACTCTATCTGCTGCCCCAGAAGTGCATGATTGTCTCTCCCTGTGTTACTTGTTAATTTCTCAGATACCTTAGGGGTCTAAGTTAGGACAAAAAATATTTATTAAGATTTGATAGCATATGAAACTTAAGTATTCCATTACAAATTTTAGTCAGGTCACAGTGTGGATCAATAGTTTCCTGGGATTGCAGCACTAGGAGCAGTGGGGTTTCCCCAGTGCAGCAGGGCAGGGCCTGACAGCCAGGGTCCATTCCACTGCCCCATTAGGCAGAGTAACAGAGGGCACAAGGGCAGCCCCAGCTCTGGACATCAGGTGCCTCCCTGGGTATGGGGACTGACTGAGGCTGAGCTAGGACATGGGCTAGTGTGTGGACCCATCTCTGTGGGGCTGATGGACAGGCAGAGCTGTGAGGAGAAAGAGATTGGCCCTGCTGCATATCACTGGGGCAGGAACTGACAGTTCCAGGGCTAAAATGTGGTCCTGGGACCTAGGCAAGGTGGGGACAACATAGAGGAATGGGGCAAGGAGTGTACAAGGTGGTGCCTGTAGGGTCCTGACATTTTCTTTCCTTCTCTGAATTCCTTAGAATATGTACAGCTTCCAAGATCCAAACGTACTGGTTTGCAACCTTTTAAACATTATTCCAAAATCTGTAACTCTCCAATTCTATATATCCATGATAGTCATGGCACTGCTAATAAGGAATCCTGCCATGGTATGTTCTTAGCACATTTCTGTTACTAGGAAGCCCACTGTCATGTGTTGATTAAGCTCTACATTGTACAACCATTCCTTTCCAAGTAAGCTGAGATAGTCAAAACATTCCTTCTGTTTTGTAGGAAGCAACCTTCATCACTCGGACCCATGTATTGTAACCTCTCAGCAGTCTCCTTTGGTTGCATCACTCAATAAATAAAAAAAATCAGAACCATATTTTACCATGTAATTTAGAAATCTGTACTACCAGTCATCAAATGTAATGTATCCTTTTCCATCTTATTTGTGGTATTAATTACATTTAGTTTTTGAAAACATACCAGTATTCAAGGAATTGAAATTGTGAATCTCGTAACTACTCTAATAAACCTCAGAAATCTCTGGAAAATAACATTCGCATATGCTGTACTGCAAGGGGAAATAGAGAAAACTTCAGAGAAAAGAACAATGATAATTTTGCAAATTAACCCATGTTGTTCAATTGGAAACAGCTACAATTTTTAACATTGTACGAGAAATGTCTTAAACCAAAATCTCAGAAGAAATTTCTTTTTATCTAGGTAGAAGATTTGACTTCAGAACGTCTTGTTACTACTGTTTCTGAACTGAGATGTAGAAAAGCAGGCTTTCATCTTTCAGTATCCTGGGCATATTCATGCTGCTCAAGTAATTAATGATAGAATGAAAGTTCAAGTTGTAATAAAATTTGAAGTGGCATGAATTAGTTAAACAAAATTGAAACTGGGAGGTCCTGCTGATATTAGTGAACTGTGGACAGTTGATTTTAATATTTGTGTCATTCAACTTGGAGATTTTCATTACCTGCAATTGCAAAGGATTAATCCACTTGAATAAGGCAGACCACTAGAAATTCATGACAGGATATTCATGTCGAGGAATTTTTAAAAAACGTATAACTTCAGTCATATCTGTCCAGTGTCATTGACCTTAGTACTGATCATTGAATGAAATGAGGAGAAAAACAATTTGGACACAAACGCAAGATGCACAGAACAGAAGATGTACAATTAGCTAGTGTAGGCTTTAGCTGACTATTAGAAGTGGGATCTGTTTGACCAAATGTAGAAGTCTACAATACAAATACTATGATCTGAACCAATTCTATGAACTACCTTTATGGAAAGAAATTTGACCTACGAAGTCACAAGTCAGGACAACAGGTGAGTATGATTCAAATAATATCTGTTTTCTTTCACTGATTAGAAAGCAAATAAGAGTAACAAAATAAGATGTAAAAAACTAGGTTAACCATTTAAGATGAAGCCTATCGCAGAAGTTTAATACCATATATTATTTCCTATTATTACATGCATACATAAATTACTATATCATGCAGTCATAAAATATACCACAAAGCCATGCCATACGGAATATCAACAACAGTAAATATTAGTTAATATTTCATTGCATTATTCCATGTAAAATGTGGTGTGATATATTGTATGCAGTATTTTATCTAGTGATTATGATTTTGGGAAGTATTTGTTTCTGAAGAAAATGCTGATTTTTTTGTTTCCTTATTTTTTTTTAGCAGTGAATTGTAGTAGTTTATGTAATTATGTGAGGACAGGCTTCTATTAAATTAAAATCTTGGTTGCATTACATTTTTTAAGAGATGACTTTCTCTTAGACGCTTTAGTTATCCTATTTGTCTCCCAGCTGTCATTCCAGAAATGACTGTGTCTCCTGCAGACACAGTGCCATATCTATCAGCCACAAGGAGATTTGTTGGGTGCCAAAGACATCTCATATGTCACTGAATATGTCTCTTCTCTATTTTGATATTGATTTCAACTATGTTTCACATTTTACTAGAAGCCATACCTATCTTAACATAGAATAGCGGAATGAAAGATTTGTGTCACATTTGTGGAATTTGGATTAGGAATGCTGCAGATTAAGAAGATATATTGAGGCAAAATTACAAAATCCATACTTACGCTTTTGTGACTTGACCAGTCTAATTTTTTTCAAGCTGTGGAGAACTGTCTCATGTAGTTTGATCTAATGTGGTTGTAATAAGCTCAATTCATGTATCATATTTTCATCTTAGTCAAAACTGTTCATGAGATTTTCTAAAGCTATCCTTTCACCAATGGAAATTAATGAGAATTTTTGCACAGAGGCAATCAGTGGAGGATACAATTTCTAGTCATACCAAGGGTCAAGAAAGTACAAATGTATCTTAGTGCAAATGTGTCTTATCTTTCCATTGTCTTTCTCAAGAAGCAAATATGAAATCCTTCAAGATATGACTTTGCTTTGAAGTAATTAAACACTGGTGTAATTGAAAAAGCTAGTGGTCCTTATGACCTATGCTTGAAATGTTGATTAAGTCTCCTACTATTTCAGGCACTTTGTGCTTTCAAATACTGTAGCTTTAAAGGGAATTTTGAGCTACTGAACTTGATTTTCTACTGTTACAGACAACCTTTTTTTTTTTTTTAATTTCCCTTACAGATTTGCATTTATATAATAATTATATATATGTACACACACAAGTGGTGCACAAAGCAATTTCTCACCATCCACCAATTGATGCTGAGCCAGTGCCTGAGCAGTGGCAGCCCCCAGCTAACTCTCCTTAGTTTTAAAGCTTTTTTCCACATGATGTCATATGATATGAAATATTCCTTTGGCCAGTTCAGGTCAGCAGTCTTGCTTCTGTCCCCTCACAACTCCCCAGTCCCTTGCTGGAAGAACAGCACGAGAAGCTGAGAAACTGAAATGTCCTTGGCTCTGTACAGCACTGTTCAGCAAGAACTAAGCCATTGGTGTGTTATCAAGATTGCTTTTCTTCTGGAGCAAAAACATAGCATCACACCAAACACTAATAAGAAAATTAACTCTGTCTCAGCTGAAAGTAAGACACAAAATCATTTTATTTTCAATTTGTAAAATTCTTTTTTTTTCCTATTATTCTTTCTCTGTACAAGTCTTAATTCATACTTCTTGAACCATAAATGATCAAATCTATACACTGTATTCCATGGAGCAGTCCAGTATGACTTTGAACAGAAGCAGCAATAATCCCAGCTACCTGTTTAAACAACCCTGTTGGAAAAATTCCGTAAGACTTTCCCATGCCTGAATTGATATCTCTGTCACACTGTGACGAAGTGCTGAAACTAGATAATACTCCTCCCTAGTAATTTTCTAAAAATAAGATCTCAGCTCAATCATTATTGTTTTAGTCTGTTTGTAAACAGTTTTACTACCTTGATTTTTAATTAAATTCTATTTCTATCACTCCATTGTCCAGGTTTGTGTAGTTATTATATGTGGTATCTCAATCTTCTGCATTAAGAACTTTTGATAAGGAATCTCAGGTCTGTCTCAGAAGTAAATTTCATTAGTATATACCCATTATTTGTCCCAATGTATTTCACAGAAATAAACATTTTACTACTTGTTTCAGTTCATATTACTCCTTTCAGTTTTACGTGTTTCAATCTTCTTATGAGATAGTCATTAATCACTTTGCAAGACATCCATTAATTCTTCTTTTCCCATCCCACGTGCTACTATAGCAAATATTTCACTATCTTGGAGAAATAAATGATCTACCACATTTCCTATTGCTAGAAATAAGTCTTCTTATCATTGACACATATCACATTAGTTTAGTATGATCTAAATCTTGTAAAAACAATATAAATTCATAACATATTCAAATACAGCATTTCTCTATCAATTCTTTTTCTTATAATGTTCAAAACTGTAGTTCTGGAATGATAAAACTAGAATGTATTAGTCAATGTGGTGACTGGAAAAAAGGCAATGTCACACCCATTTTTAAGAAGAGCAGAAAGGACAACCCAGGTAACTATCAGACTGTCAGCTTCGCCTCTGTCCCAGGGAAGATCATGGAGCAGATACTCCTGGAAGCTATGATAAGGCAAATGGAAGAGAGGGAGGTGATACAAGACAACCAGCATGGCTTCATGTCTTAGTTTCTAGCTGAAACAGAAGTTACTTTCTCTCATAGTGTCTGGTATGAGGCTATGTTTTGGTTCTAGAAGAAAAATTATCTCAGGTCATGAGTTCTACCTTTATTACCTTTTTTTTCCTAATTCTCTCCCCCATCCCAGCTGGGAGGAGATGGGGGGTGAGCAAAAGGCTGTGTGGGGTTTTAGCACTGCTGGCTCAAACCACAATGCTTCACCAACTGTAAATCCTTCCTGACTAACCTAATGCCCTTCTATGGTGGTGCTACTGTGTCAATGGACAAGGGAAGAGCCACTGATGTCATCAATCTGGACCTCAGCAAAGCCTTTAACATGATCCCCCACAACATCCTTCTCTCCCAATTAGAAAGACAGATTTGATGGATGGATTGTTCAATGGACAAGGAACTGGTTGCAAGATTCTACCCAGAGAGTAGTGGTCAATGACTCTATATCTGGATAGAGATCAGTGATGAGAGGTGTTCCTCGGGGGTGAGTACTGGGATCGGTGCTCTTTAACATCTTCATCAATGACATTGACAGAGAGATTGAGTGGATCCTCAGCAAGTGTGTGGATGACACCAAGCTGTGTGGCGTGATCGACATGCCTGAGGGATGGGATGCCATTCAGAGAGACCTAGAGAGGCTTGAGCAGTGAGCCCTGGAGAACTTCATGAGGTTCAACAAAGTGCACCTTTGCACTTTGCACCTTGTCTTGCACCTAGGTTGCAGCACCCCCCACTATCAATACAAGCTGGGGAAAGTAAGGATTGAGCACAGCCCTGCCAGCAAGGACTTGAGGGTACTGGTGGATGGCAAGCTGGACATGAGCCAGCAATGTGCCCTTGCAGCCCAGAAAGCCAACAGAATCCTGGTCCACATCAAAAGAAGCATGGCCAACAAATTAAGGGAGGTGATTCTGCCCCTCTTCTCTGTGCTGGTGAGAGCTCACATGGTGTACTGCCAAACGTAGAGTCCTCTGTACAGGAAAGACATAGATCTGTTGGAGTGTAGATCCACAAAGGAGGACCAAATGATCCAAGGAATGGAATACTTCTCCTATGAGGACAGGCTGAGAGAGCTAAGGCTGTCAGCACGAAGAAGAGAAGGATCTGGGCTGAACGAACCAAGAGTCTTCAGATGTTCCTCAAATGTTTGTCTTCTAGATCCTTCCCCATCTTTGTAGCCCTCTTTGGACACTCTCAAATAGTTCTATAGAATCACAGAATCATAGAATGGCCTGGGTTGGAAGGGACCCCAAGAATCATCAGGTTCCAAGCCCGCTGCCACAGGCAGGGCCACCAAGCTCCAGATCTAGTACTAGACCAGGTTGCCCAGGACCCCATCGAACCTGGCCCTGAACACCTTCAGGGACGGGGTGTCCCCACCCTCTCTAGGCAGCCTGTTCCAGCACCTCAATATTCTCTCAGTGAAGAAGTCTATGTCCTTATGTTGTGGTATCCAAAACTGCACATTGTGGTAAAGGTGAGGCTGTACCATCACAGAGAAGAAGGGGACAATCCCTTCCCTCAATTGGCTAGCAGTGCCATACGTGATGCCCTCAGGGGTACGGTTAGCCCTTTTGTCTGTCAGGGTTAGGGTTAGGCTTAGGGTATGCTGCTTAGTCAGAGTCAACTTGCTGTCAACCAAAATCACCAGATCTCTCTCCATGCAACTACTCTCTAGCCTCTCATTCCCCAACCTGCACAAATATCCAGGGTTCTGAATCTGGCACTTTCTCAGGTTAAACTTTGTGAGGCCAGTGATTGCACATCCCTCTGATTTGTAAAGATCTCTCTAAAAGGCCTCTCAACCCTCATGTGAGTCAATAGCTCACATGAGCTATTTAAATTTAATTTATTTAATAGTTTAGTGTTGTCTGCAAATCTATTATACATTTGAGTCCTGTTTCTAAGTCATTCATAGAAATGTTTCAGAGAACTAGCAGAAAAATTGAGCCCTTGCTGAACCTCACTAGTGACTTACTGTGAGCCTGATGTAACTTCATTTACTCTTTGAGTCTTAACTGTGACCTGTTTATTTATTGCATTATGTATTTGTCTAACTGTACATCAAATACTTGTTCAGAAGGCTACAGTGAGTATGGGTGTTGAAAGCTTTGGTGAAATCCAAAAACTTTACATATACTGGCTTCCTTTGGTCAGCTGAGTAGGTAACCTTGACATAAAAGGAGATAAGTTAGTTAAACAAGACCTTCCTCTGATGAACGCATGATGGCTGTGTTGTCTTTCAGGAGATCTTCAGTAACTGACAGAAGTCTTCTCCTTAATTTTACTAAGCACTGAAGTTAGACTGACAAGCCTGTAAATACCTGGGTCTTCTTACTTGTTCTTGAAAATCGGGAGAATATTTGCCTGCTTCCAGTTGACTGGGACCTCCAGATTCCCAAGCTCACTGAAAAATAATTGAGAGGTCTTGTGATGATATCAGCCAGCTCTCTGAGTATCCTGGGATGAATCTCATCAGGCCTCATAGACTTACAGGTATCCTGCTGGATAAGCAAATCCCACATGTTCAGAGTTAGCTAGGTGTTTATTTTTCCTGCAACCATAGTCTTCCACAATTACTTCTGCACGGTATGTCTTTCCCTTAATCTTTATACATAGGTTCTCAACTTACTCTGTTTCTGTTCTGTCTTCACAAGAGAATCATAAAGCACATCTATATCACTGTTATTTTTTTCTCTACTGAATACTTATTATTTTTTGGCTTGTAGTGCTGAAGAAGGAAGGCTGAAAGATGTGTCCTAGTAGTTGCATTTATATTAAAGATGTTTAACCACAAAGAACAAGATGTACTAGAGTGGTTAATACATAGAGAGTACTTCAGCTCTCTCTATGAGTACATACTCAGGTTTCATTCCAGAGGAATTAGTACTGATGCAGGCGGTGGCAACCCTGATGATCCCAAGACTTACATGCCTGAGTGCCGCCATGATGTGTTATCTCGGGACTGGAAATGAAACAAGTATCATACAGCCTATCTGTAATACGGTGCTTCATAATACAATGCAGTCATTACTGATATTTTCCTCTAGTACAAATAACGTGGTTTTCCTTTTCTCTTTTTAATTGTCTTACCAGATAATCTATTTTATTACAATGTTAATGAGTCAGAAATAAGAGATCTTGTTCACCACTGCACTAGAATTAAGCTACATAATACTGCTGATATTGGAAAAAGTATTTATGCATGTGGCATGTCCTAACATCAAAAATGTGCCTGAAGCATGAGACAGAGATTTATTACTCGAAGTTTCTAAAGCAGACATTGATTGTTTAAATGTTTCACCAAGAAATTATTGACATCTTTTATCAGATCTGTAATTCTAATTATTTGTATCTTGAAAGCTGTAGGATCTGGTTTATAAATTGTATGTATTAAAAAAAGAATTAATTTCATTTAGTTGTTCTAAACTTTACTATATTAAGGACTGAAGTTTTTTTCAGTCAACAACTCTTCTCCCATCCCATACTGCTTTAATCTTATATTAATATTTTGAATGCTATACTGCTCTTACTCACTATGTTCACAGTTTTTTTATATATTATTATTATTTTTTTAAATCATTTGAATTAAACCTTAGTTAGGAAAAAAATATAAAATATGATTCTTACTTTGTTTCTTAAAAGGAGACTTCATCGACTCAAGTGATGTTTGTGATTTTAGCTGATTATTTATGTCCCCAGCCATGACATCTCTGGGATCTATTGCATGTCTGGACTTTTGTTACCTTTTCAAGGATGTATCATACATGATCCAAAGCCTGACCCTTCGTTTTCTTGAGAGAAGAAANTCTCAACCCTCATGTGAGTCAATAGCTCACATGAGCTATTTAAATTTAATTTATTTAATAGTTTAGTGTTGTCTGCAAATCTATTATACATTTGAGTCCTGTTTCTAAGTCATTCATAGAAATGTTTCAGAGAACTAGCAGAAAAATTGAGCCCTTGCTGAACCTCACTAGTGACTTACTGTGAGCCTGATGTAACTTCATTTACTCTTTGAGTCTTAACTGTGACCTGTTTATTTATTGCATTATGTATTTGTCTAACTGTACATCAAATACTTGTTCAGAAGGCTACAGTGAGTATGGGTGTTGAAAGCTTTGGTGAAATCCAAAAACTTTACATATACTGGCTTCCTTTGGTCAGCTGAGTAGGTAACCTTGACATAAAAGGAGATAAGTTAGTTAAACAAGACCTTCCTCTGATGAACGCATGATGGCTGTGTTGTCTTTCAGGAGATCTTCAGTAACTGACAGAAGTCTTCTCCTTAATTTTACTAAGCACTGAAGTTAGACTGACAAGCCTGTAAATACCTGGGTCTTCTTACTTGTTCTTGAAAATCGGGAGAATATTTGCCTGCTTCCAGTTGACTGGGACCTCCAGATTCCCAAGCTCACTGAAAAATAATTGAGAGGTCTTGTGATGATATCAGCCAGCTCTCTGAGTATCCTGGGATGAATCTCATCAGGCCTCATAGACTTACAGGTATCCTGCTGGATAAGCAAATCCCACATGTTCAGAGTTAGCTAGGTGTTTATTTTTCCTGCAACCATAGTCTTCCACAATTACTTCTGCACGGTATGTCTTTCCCTTAATCTTTATACATAGGTTCTCAACTTACTCTGTTTCTGTTCTGTCTTCACAAGAGAATCATAAAGCACATCTATATCACTGTTATTTTTTTCTCTACTGAATACTTATTATTTTTTGGCTTGTAGTGCTGAAGAAGGAAGGCTGAAAGATGTGTCCTAGTAGTTGCATTTATATTAAAGATGTTTAACCACAAAGAACAAGATGTACTAGAGTGGTTAATACATAGAGAGTACTTCAGCTCTCTCTATGAGTACATACTCAGGTTTCATTCCAGAGGAATTAGTACTGATGCAGGCGGTGGCAACCCTGATGATCCCAAGACTTACATGCCTGAGTGCCGCCATGATGTGTTATCTCGGGACTGGAAATGAAACAAGTATCATACAGCCTATCTGTAATACGGTGCTTCATAATACAATGCAGTCATTACTGATATTTTCCTCTAGTACAAATAACGTGGTTTTCCTTTTCTCTTTTTAATTGTCTTACCAGATAATCTATTTTATTACAATGTTAATGAGTCAGAAATAAGAGATCTTGTTCACCACTGCACTAGAATTAAGCTACATAATACTGCTGATATTGGAAAAAGTATTTATGCATGTGGCATGTCCTAACATCAAAAATGTGCCTGAAGCATGAGACAGAGATTTATTACTCGAAGTTTCTAAAGCAGACATTGATTGTTTAAATGTTTCACCAAGAAATTATTGACATCTTTTATCAGATCTGTAATTCTAATTATTTGTATCTTGAAAGCTGTAGGATCTGGTTTATAAATTGTATGTATTAAAAAAAGAATTAATTTCATTTAGTTGTTCTAAACTTTACTATATTAAGGACTGAAGTTTTTTTCAGTCAACAACTCTTCTCCCATCCCATACTGCTTTAATCTTATATTAATATTTTGAATGCTATACTGCTCTTACTCACTATGTTCACAGTTTTTTTATATATTATTATTATTTTTTTAAATCATTTGAATTAAACCTTAGTTAGGAAAAAAATATAAAATATGATTCTTACTTTGTTTCTTAAAAGGAGACTTCATCGACTCAAGTGATGTTTGTGATTTTAGCTGATTATTTATGTCCCCAGCCATGACATCTCTGGGATCTATTGCATGTCTGGACTTTTGTTACCTTTTCAAGGATGTATCATACATGATCCAAAGCCTGACCCTTCGTTTTCTTGAGAGAAGAAACACAGAAACCTTCTTAAGAACAAATTGCTCTGGGGGATAAAGTCTTCAGAGAATTCCCTATGATTTTCCCAGCAGGTCTAAGCTTAGTGCACTGCATATAAATCTGCAAACTCTCCTGCAGGGAAATGTGATACTTAAGTGTTGACTAGACAGCTCACAAAATACACACTTCTTTGTATTTGGGACAAAGAAACACAGAGAAAACATATTATGAAGGAAGATTACAGGTATGTAAAACATATCAGGAATTGTCTGGCTGGGATCCTGGCAAGTTTAATATAGGAATACATTCTTTATGCCTGTAGTAGAGTAGATTGTCTCTTTATGTTCTCTGATACTTTTGTCAGCAAGAAATGTTGAATCTCTGCAACCTGCCCAAATAGGTAATGCCCCTTCTTATAGGTAACTACAGTAATTTGCTTTGCAGTAACTTGCTTTGCCAGCCATGAGAATTTACACCGCTTCCCCATATATATTGTGTTTTGCATGTTATTTTCTCCCAGGATCTGAAACTCCATGACACATAGTCTAACTCGTATGGTAGTGCAATAGTTTTCTATCTGGCCACCTTTTTTTCTTATTTCAGCACAGGAAACATTCACATGAGCCACTACAATAGGTCCATCTATGCATCTTTGCCACCACTAAATCCTAGAGGAATAAATATTTTAGTATTTAACTAGAATTTCACAAGAGAGTATTTCTGGCCTCAATAGTTTGACCAGTATCACATTTTAGATTTGGTTGACCACTTCTTGCTGTGCAAATATAAATAGCTATAGTCAATTTGCTAACCATCATTCTAGGACTATGCATATCAGTAACCTTCAAGAAAGAATATGTGGCAGATATGAAATAATTATTTTTTTTTTCAGTTCTATCATACAACACAGCTCCACTCCCCCTACAGTAGATGCTCAATGCTTTATCTATGGACTTTGACAGGATAATTTTCACCTTACAAAGTAATGGAAAATAAAGGATGAATATGTGTACCTTAGTTACAGCTCTGAACAAAGAAAGTTATCTCCCTTTTTTTTTTCCATATTTGAACTGAAAATGCAGAGCAGCAAAATAGCTTATTAATAACACAACATATTTTCTTTCTCTCTGCATATTACACTCATTACATCCATTCTCAGAGAGTTGCGGTCAATGGGTCAATGTCTGAATAGAGACCAGTGACAAGTGGTGTTCCTCAGGGATAGATACTGGGACCGGTACTGTTTAATATATTTGTCGGTGACGTGGACAGTGGGATTGAATGCAGCCTCAGCAAGTTTGCAGATGATGCCAAGCTGTGTGGTGCAGTGGACACACCAGAGGGAAGGGATGCCATCCAGAGGGACCTGGACAGGCTTGAGATGCGGGCCCGTGCCAACCTCATGAAGTTCAAAAAAGCCAAGTGCAAGGTCCTGCACCTGGGTCGGAGCAATCCCAAGTACACATAAAGGCTGGACAGAGAATAGCTTGAGAGCAGCCCTGAGGAGGAGGATTTGGGTGTGCCTCTTGATGAGAAACTCAACATGAGCCAACAGTGTGCGTGTGCAGCCCAGAACGCCAGCCGGATCCTGGGCTGCATCAGGAGAAGCGTGGCCAGCAGGTCAAGGGAGGTGATACTGCCCCTCTACTCTGCTCTCGTGAGACCTCACCTGGAGTATTGCATCCAGTTCTGGGGCCCCCAACATAGGAAGGACGTTGAGCTGCTGGAGCGGGTCCAGAGGAGGGCCACAAAGATGATCAGAGGGCTGGAGCACTTCCCCTACGAGGACACGCTGACAGAAAAGAGAAGGTTTCTTCAGCCTGGAAAAGAGAAGGTTTCTGGGGGGACCTGATNTGAGGTCCTGCTGCCCTGCTAACTGATGCCTGCTTGTTGCTCCTGCTTCCTGCCTGATGGCCCAATGCCTGACGATGCCTGATGCCTACTGCCTGAAGCCTGCTTCTGTTTCTCCTGATGTCTGCTCCTGCTCCGCCTGGTGCCTGCTGCCTGAGACCTGACGGCCTGATGCCTGCTTGCTGCTGCTCCCCCTGCACCCTCACTCCCTCGCTCCCACATAGGCCTGAAGATATTCCTGGTCTGATAGAACGGCATGGGATCCATGGTGGTGACTGTCCCTGCTTTTTTATATGTAACCCTTGCTCTTATTTCCTACCCTTTTACTATCACCTGCTTTCCCATCCCCATCTCCCTCACTGACCAGAATTTCTTTTAAACTGGTCGGACAACATTTGACCTCGTTTGTGTCTTAATCTCACTCTGGGTATGTTAAAGAATCTCCCCTCACTCCAATAATTGGAGCGGGACAACAGGTAATGACAGGACAAGGGGTAATGACTATAAACTGGAAGAGGGTAGATTTAGTCTAGATATGAGGAAGAAATTCTTCACTGTGAGGGTGGTGAGACACTGGAACAGGTTGCCCAGAGAAGTTGTGGATGCCCCCTCCCTGGAAGTATTCGAAGCCAGGCTGGATGGGGCTTTGGGCAACCTGGTCTAGTGGGAGGTGTCCTTGCCCATAGCAAGGGGCAAGAGCAAGATGACTGGGGGTTGGAGCAAGATGATCTCTAAGGTCCCTTCCAAACCAAACTATTCTATGATTCTACGATTCTCTTCATGTACATGTACATAAAGCACAATATATAATGTAATATAAATATGTGTATATGCTCATTTGAGTCACTAATCGTTTATTGCTGAGACAGAAAGAAGACTGGAAGCAAATTGCTTGAAGGAGAAATTACTTGCCTCAATTAGTCTAAAATGGAATAAAAATTTGAATTTTGGATGTAACTTTTTTCATTCGTAACACCTGTCTATAAATCATGCCGAAAATGGCTCAGATGTAGATACATGCTCTTCAGTCATCTATTTAAAGCACATAAACTCTTGATATCTTTTTCTTGTCATTAGTAATCTAGCAGAACTTCAAGGGCAAAGTAAACTAAAAAAGAGAAAACATTCACTTTCACTTGCTCAGATGGCTCAAATACATAAGATAATTTAGCTTTTCATCAAATACAGGTGCATAGCCGGTGACCCCATATGGTTAAGAGATTTTCTTTCTTTTAAAACTTTGGTTACAAACATCATTATTTTCTTATTTTTATTGATTTTCTGGGTTTTGTGATTTGTGATCTCAGTCAATAATATGATCTTGAAGTCTGAAAAGGTCATACCAAATATTTCATACATTTTCATATCTGAAAACACTCAGATGAAACTCTTTCTGACCCACTGTTAGGTCAAGTTTTTCCCTTTTCATAACAACAAATATCACACTTTGAAGGAAATAGGTTGTTTCATTTTTAATGCAACTTGACACTTGTGACAGGGAAAGTTAATGACAGTGTAAAATAGCTTTCAAGTTCAAAGACTAAAATAGACAGATGTATGTTACACTGCTTTGAAGTGTTCAAGAAATTGGAAAAAAAAAAAACATAGTCTTGTATGAATGAAAACAATATATATCTAGTATGAAAATAGAGAGATACTCAAATGGTAGTTACAGATAGAATAATCTGCTTTCATTGCCCAAACACATCTTTCTCATTTCTCAAAAACTTTTGAGCTGAACACTGCAACACAAACCCTCACTGTTGCTTTAACTTTCCCTACTCTAACTCAGTCATACATTCTTAAAACTAAATTTTAAGAATTTACAGAGTAAATCATGGGTTCAGTTTGCACACCAGTATACAGAGGTGCAAGCTTCTTCAGCAATGTATGGTGAGAGATAGGTACCTCCAGAGAGAAAAATCTTAAAATTTATCTTCAAGGTAGGATAAATTACCCTCTAGAAGTATCTATTTCATACCAGAGGTAACTGAAGGTGACTGAAGTTTGCTACCACATTTCTAAATATTGGAAGTCTATGGTTAAGTGATATAATAGAAGGCCAGAGCGAATAGCTCACATTTGGGTATTTAATATTAAAACAGATAAATCTCTTTCTCAACGCAAATGCCTAAGCTGTGGGCTAACTTCAGCTGGTTGCCAGGTATCCACCAAGAAGCTTTCTTACTTTTCCTCAATGAGGCAGGAGAATAAAAGTTGGTGAAAAAAGTTGTGGGTTGAGATAAGCACAGAGAGATCATTCACTAATTACCATCATGGGTCAAAATAGACATATATAGGCAAAGATTAAATTAATCTATTGACAATTTATAACAGCAGGGCAGTGAGAACTAAATGCAAACTAAAAAAAACTTACCCCTAGTCTCTCCCCTTCCCATTCTTAACTTCACTCTCAGTTTTTCTACCTCCTCTTGACCTAAGTGGCATCAGGGGAAGATGGAGAACAGGTGCTTCGGTCAGTTCATAATGCATTGAGTCTGTTGCTCCTTCCTTCTCACGCTCTTCCCCTGCTCCAGCATGGAGTTCCTTCCATGGGATGCAGCCCTTCATAAACTGTTCCAGAGGGAGTCCTTTTCCCAGGCTGCAGTTCAAGAACTGCTCCAGCATGAAACCCTACCACAGGATGCATTCCTTCAGAAAGAAAATGTTATGGTATGTATTTCTTATGGATCACAGTTCCTGCTCAAAAACTTGCTCCGCTATGGGCTTCTCTCTGTGGGCTGAAATACTTGTTAGGAGCTTGCTCCTGCAAAAGCTCTCTATCAGCTACATCTTCCTTCAGGGTGTATTGAGCTACAGCAGCTTGGTATTCTCCATGGGCTGCACCTGCTACATTGCAGTCTTCTCTGTGAGCTTCAGGTGAATCTCTGCTCTGGCATCTAAAACACTTTCTCCGTGTTTTTTCACTGACCTTGATATCTGCAGAGTTATCTCATTTTTCTCACTCGCTTCCCTCTCACAGCTCTTGCAGAGCATTTTTTAGCCTTTCTTAAATATGTTATCACATTGACTCCACTGTGTCCAACAGTAGATCCCTTTTGGGCAACCTGGAATTGTCTGTCTGTCATGGGAGCAGCTTCTGGTCTCTTCTCATAGAAGTCAACCCTGATGCCCCTGCTTCTACCAAAATCTTGTCACATAAACTCAATGCAGCCTATCAGATCATAGTTTATAGAATTAATTATTTGAAGATTTCCAGAGGGATACATTATCTAGCTAAATTTAGATATTAAATGTATAGCTGTAGAAATGCTACTGATAGAAATCTAGTGGAGAAACTGACTGGAAATAAACATATAGGCACATCTGTACAGTGTTCACAATTTTAATTCACCACAGAGATCTGAGCAGTACTGAAAAATTCTAGACTGTGGTTACTCCACCAAGACAGTTACTTATATTTATACAACAGAATTTCTATCTGAAATCCTTAGAATTGTACAGTCTGTTTACAATGCAGTCTTACAATTTTTCTGAACGTTGTCTTGTCTTATTAAGCTACATTTGAAATTTTACATACAGTCTATAGCTGTGCATTAATTTGAATCTCAAGATTTCTTTCTGATTTTATTTCTTTATTTAGATGCCTCTGGCAGCTATTTAAAAATTTAATGGCTGTCAATATAAAATGTTATTCTTACAGTCAGATTCCCCATTGTCATATAGCATTAAAAAATTAAACATTAAGCTTAAAGTTCTAGTCTTCCTCAAATGTAGATACCTATCAACACAAACACTTGTGCACAAATGGATATACAAGTATTTTTGACATGCTGTGGTAAGGAAACAAACCTGACATTTCAGGGAATCATTCCAGATTTGAGAGAATATCCTATAGAAAGTAATGCTAATGGATTCCTTATGCTTAGTAGAAAGAGTCTAAGATTAAGTTTGGAACAGCTACTCTATCTCAGGAAATTCAGTGAGATATAGAAAAGTAATAGTTTCACAAACCACTCAAAATATTGTTGCCAATTTTACCTAGAATATACTACCAGACAGTTATATTGATTAAAAAAAAAAAAAAAAATGGAGGTAAAAACACTTATTTTTATTCTTAAGATTTTATCTATTTATTCTTCAACTCTTACTTATCTAAGGTTTGATTTAATGCTAAAATATTCTAAAATGTATTTACTTACCAATAAATAGATTGAAGGCACAGAATCTGTATTCAGATTTTAAGTTAAAAATATAATATTAACTGTTTTTTATCTCTTTACATCATAGTAGTTGAGATGATCAAATCTGTGGATGGATTAGGGCTCAACCTTCTTTTCAAATATTAGTAAGTTTCTGTGTCTGGGTTTTGAACTCTAAAATATGCAGAAAGGCCTTGAGTTTACTTTAGATAAAGTCTGAGAAAAGGGGGGGAAGGGGTTAATGTTCTTCAAATATTGTTATGAAAAGTTAATATTAAGGATAAAAATTATAAAATAACTTCTGATATAAAAATATGATTGTAATCAGATCTATAAGGTCTTGGAATCATAAAATCTCAGAATGCTAGAATAGGATAATTCACTTAATTTGGTCTGGAATAGATGCCCAGAGGTCATGTGGTCCAAATTCTGGCTCACATTAGTCTCTCTTCAAAGTTGGATTAAGTTGCTTGGTGCCATTCCTAGCCAAGGTATGAAAATCTCCACAAGTTGTGATCTACAGACTCTCTGGTCAATCTGTTCCAGTTGAACTATAACCGGTGTTTAGGATACAGAATCAAAGGGGGAAAAAAAAGACAGAATTACTTAACACCATATTTTTGCAATAATTTAACTTTCTCAGAAACTATTACACAAACACTTGTTTCTTAATACATCATAGGCTGAGCAGTAGATTTTAAACGTGAAATCATGGACTGCTCTTAGAAGAATTTTTACTTCTGGACAGAAAGAAAACAGAGGCTGCAGGGTGTTAACAATAGAGAGGGAAAAAGGAATGTTTTGTGTGTCATCTGGAAGAATACATTGTAAAATAAACTTTGACATATCCTTACTGCTTTGTGATTGAAGAAGGAAGAAAACTTTATTGAAAATGGCACAGTCTTGATTAATTATTGATTTGGGCAACTATTACAGAGGCCTACTGGACAAATTGGTGAATTAAAAAGCGTGTTAAAATGATATGTAATCGGTAATGTCAATACTATCATGCTACGGGAATACAGTATTTAGTAGAAGAAAGCTATGTTCTTCTCACTGTGGAAACAAATTAGTTGTGGAATTACTGCTCCAATGTTCTTTGAGTATTTAGCAACTCAGCTGCATGTATTTAGACTTTATTTCAAAAATGTATACACTGGGTCAAATTCTATAGCCTTCCCGTATTAACATTCTGCAGCTTGCTTTGTCACTAGATATGAATATTGTTGTCTAAATCTCCTAACTGACAATGTATTAGCTGATCATCAAAATACAGACATACAGTACATGAAGTGAATCAGAAAAAGAAATTCCTCATTTAATTAGTTAACAAACAAGCAAAAATTAATTATTGATTGGAAAATGAATGATTATTTTTTAAATATTTATCAACTCTTTATTTAAAGTTACAGCTGTTTATTCTGATCCCAAAGAATCCAGATCCTGGATGACAGTTTTATAGTTTAGTTTATTATACAGATATTTGTTAAACTGTTTTCTTAAAGCACTTTTTGTTTTCATCATAGAGTAAATCACGCCAGTTTCAAGTAAACCTCCCTTCTTGATGTTTTCTGCATTTTAGTATAGATGAACCTAAATCAAGCCGAGCTTGAGGATTCTAAAGTGGCAACATGTGGCTATAAGCAATTTTTTCATTGTATTTCTTTCTCAGCTTGAAGAAAGATGTCATATTCTGTACCACAAGAGGAAAATATTTTTATAAGACTTCCAGCCTAAGAAGGGCTAAAAACTCTTAAAAAATTAGCAAACACACCTAAGGATAGTCCTAATAAAAACAAAAACAGGAACACTTAGTACCAACTGTACTAAAAGTACATTCGAGTATGAATGTGTTTACCATCTTAGGGAGTCAAATTCACATTTCTTGTCTTGTAGAAGAGAGCACTAAAAAATCAAAAGGATAGAGTTTTAAATGCATATCCACAATTAGAGTTGTAAGCATATATGGGGCAACTATATCTGTTAAATAAGGCAGCACCCATGGAGTCAGTCTGAGGATCTCATGATACAGACTGGTTGATTCTGAATCAAATAGATATCTGAGAAGTTTTTAAGTAATTAGGTCTTATTTTACTACAACTCAACAGGAAAATATTTGTGCGTGTGTGCATTTGCACTGAAATTTATTCATGTCTTAGAGTTTTTGAAACTCCTCATTTTAGGCTCTTATTCATGAAATCTCAAAAACTGTAATAATATGTCAAGTTGTGAGCACAAGATAAATTGTAATTAAAAGTTGGCTATTTAAAAAGTATATGTCCCTAATTATGCATAAAACCTTATGTTTCATCATAAGAAAATCAGACTAAATAATAAACTGAGTTAAAAAATAAACAAATGTTTCTTCCCTATGGATTAAAGGGATTTATGATAACTGATGAGGAAGAAATAGTTAAAACTCTGACTATACTGTAGAGAAAGCATACAGGCTGAAGTGTTTTACAGAGCAGATTACATGTGTCCCCAGACTTGGAGACTTGTTGATATGTATTGAAGTTCCCATTTGTGCCAGAAATTAATTTGAATGAGAACCATGAACTCCTGCCGTGAACAGTGTAGTATCTTTTAAAAAAATCATTTTAAGATTGCCTTTGCCTCAGTAACCATTCTCTGCCTCCTTAGTTTTACAAAGTATCAGATTGTTTTGAAAAACTGCTTTAAAACTGGCAAATGTCAATAAGTTTATTATAGTTTTCTTCATCTTTCTTTTCATTATAAATTACAGTAAATGGCACTCTAAGGGAGGTTGAGTTGAAAAAGTACAAACTTTGCCACAAATTCTCACAGCTGCTCTTGACATGACACTTTTCTAAGTCTTTATAGAAAATCATAAAAGCAAAAGGACAGAGTTTTAAATGCAAATAAGTCCTAAACATATATTTTAATTCCTCATTATTTTGCTAAAACCAAAAAATAATAAGGTAAATTTTGGAAATATAACTGTATCTATCAGGTATATCTTTTTGCTTAGGGAATGAAAAACCCTGGGATGAAAAATCAACTTACAATAAGATCATAGACGGCTTGGGTTGAAAGGGATCTTCAAGATGACCTAGTTCCACACCCCCTACCACAGACATGGCTGCCAGGCACTAGTTCAGATTGCCCAGGGCCCAATCCAACCTGGCCTTGAATGCCTCCAGAGATAGGGATGCCCTTCTCTCCTCTGTGTGTGTGTGTGTCTCTCCTCTGTGTCTGTCTCTTGTTGCATTGGGTTTTTTTTTTTTTTTTTTCCTCGTGATAAATTAAGAGACAGGAGTTAGCATATTTTTTTGCAGAACAGTGTAAGTGGGTTTGGGATATCTTGAGCAGCTGTGATCTCTGAAAATTCATAACCATGCATCACAATGTTGACTAAAATGTATTCTACAAAACATTAGTAAGGATGATAATAAGATAATTTCACTTTTTTTTCTTTAGAAAAGTAAGTCTATCCCAGCCAAAACAAGAATAGATTTTTTTAACAATTCACAAATAAAATATATGGATAAATGTTTATTTGTTTCTATAAGGTTACTATTCTTTAGTTGTATGTCATAGTCCAAGATTTGGTGAAATTTAAAATTTTTCTCAGAAGAAATTTTTAATTTACTTCCTTTAAATCTTTAGATCAAATACAAAACACTCCAGATTACACCCTAAGGTAAAAGCTAGAGATTCCTACTTAAGATTTCTTACACTACTGCTGTATAAATAACATAAAATTAATATCTGTATTTCTGATATGTTTTAGTAAAATTAATTAAAACAAGATTTTATTTACACATCTCATTCTCTTTGATCTTACTTTCTTCTTATGTTCATTTATTAACATTAACTTGTTACTAAATTTTGCTGGGCATTTATGTAAGAATTATGTAAAAATTGTGATTAAATGCCTAGAAAGCCATTTTTGAGTACCTAACTGAAGCATATTTCTGTTCATCGCAGGCTTGTATGGTAGTCATAGAATTTTGGCTAAGCAATGCATCTACAAGAGAAGGAGTGCTGTGGACTTCCCAGCACTTCAGGTCTCCACAATTTACAGGACATATAGATAACTTCACTTTCTAATATCTCTTTATAGTATTTTGGAAGGAGCTATTGTCATCTAAAAATAAATCAACAAAATCCATTTTATTGTGTACTTAGAACAAGAGATTTTACATAAATGCAACACAACCAGTGGATAAATTAAATGCAACATAGGAAACCATAAAAAGAAATATTTTAGGAGCATTACTGTCAGCTACAGCAAGACAGCTTATATTATTGAAGTAGATAAAGAAATTAAAAGATTGGAGTCTAATTTTAATAAATTTTGATGGCCAAAGAAATGGAATATAAATTCTGAAATTTGCCTACAATAATTTGCAAAAGTAACTTCAGTGCATTACTATTATATAAAAATACTGTGTTGATCTTTGCTTGTTTTTTCAGTTTTTGTTGATTCATCTTGCTGCTCCAGGGATATTGCATCAACTACCAAAAATGGACTTTGAGATAATTACATCCTATGTTGATTACAAAGGATTTTGCATATAATTAACAGAAGAAGCATCTCTTTCTGAGAGATGAAAGGTACCAGTTTAGCCTTGTAGATATTGGAGGATGTAAATCTGTAATTTTTACTGCTTATAGTATGCACAGCTTCAATAATTTTAATTTCTGTTACTGCCTGAACAATGTTCATATATCAGATATGCCAGCAGAAAGCTTGTTAACAAATGAACATCCCTTCCAGCCCTTCCGTTTGACCTTGCAGTACACTTTCCCCTGTGGAACAATAAGATACTTGAAGCCTTATGTCTTGGGACATGTAAAGCAGGACTGGACATAGCTGAGAAAGCAGAAGAGAGGGAAAGCAGCATAATGAATAAAAGCTTTGAGATGATGAGTAGAACCAAGAAACATAAATATATGAACATACAAAGAATATCATCATAGTCTTTATGGTCCCAAGCTGGTTTCCACTGATAACAGCAGTATAGCTGCTTTATTTTTTTCCTCTACTTTATTTTCTGTTTTAATGTCTGCACTGAAGTTGTCACATGTATGTCATTTCTTTTTCTAATCAGTAATTTTCGAGCTGTGATTGCTCAAGATAAAAAGAGTGAAAACTTTTATTAATGAGGATACTTTTCTGCTGGCTAAAAGCCAAAGCTGCTGCAGTAATGGCAACAGCACCAGGTGTTAATACCAGCTATTAACTTTACTTCTAGGATATCTAGTCCAAGTACAATTAATTTTTTTTTTAAAAAGGGATAAAACTAATATTTCTGAATATGTCTAAAATGTCCTAGAATGTTAATTAGGTCCAAGATGGTAATGTTGGCAGCTAGTTATTCTTATACCCTGTAATTTTACAGAACAGCTCAGCCTTACTTCCATGTAAGCAGTCCTGTCTCTATGTATCTTCTTTTAAAGTGGTAAATAGTCTAACAATTTGAATAGTCAGTGATGTGATTGACATGCTTTCAGCATAAATACTGTATCCTAATCTAAGTAATGCTATTTAACTTCTTAAAATGGAAAAAAAATAATATCGACGGCTGTAAATTATTTTACCTGCATAGATCTATAATTTGCAAGTTGTCTCCCAAGTACGCTATTGTCCCTCTAACTTGCAAACTGTCTTGCAAATTATCTTTCTGATATTTACAAAAGATTGTCTGCTATTCAAACTTTATCCATCTATCTATTTTCTTACCTTCAAAAATATCACAGAAAATTCTTGAAGAGGAAAGTTATTTCTTCGTCTCTTACTTTCTCTTCTTGATTATTTTTCATCTAAAAAGTATTATTTGACTACATGATTTAATAGACTGCATGTTGGAAATGTTACATAATGAATATATATTTCATAGGAGACTAGCTAGAATTTAAAGAATAAAGAAGTTAAAGGAAAATGTTTGTGAACAAAATGCAAACCCACAAAATATAATTTTTTTTCTCACTCCCATAAATGCTTGAGAGCAGAATGTTTTATTCTGTTTGACAGTTATGCCTTTCAGAAAAGACAAATATAGTACAATCAATTCATGTGAATATAAAAACCTCAAGGTGTGAGGGGATTTCAAATCACCAAAATAATTAGATTTTTAAACGGAATTCTCTAAACTGTATTTGTGAAAAGCAAACGAGCTTCACTTCAGTAGCAACATATTAGTATTGGACCTTATAAATATCCCAAAAGATTTCAAGGACTGGGCCATTTATAATAATAATAGCTTAACACATTATTTAAAAGTTATGAAATGTTTATACAGTTTTTAGCCTCTAATTTTCACTACCATTAATCGAGATAAAATACAGTCAATGTCCATTAAACTGTTAGAATTTGAAAACATATGTTAAATAGCACTGATCAGAAGTGGTTTGTTTCTAATCAAAACACTCTTTATGAGGCCGGGATATGTAAAGGACCACTGGCAATGCCCCAAATGATATGATGTGGATATTAATGTCAGTTGTCTGCTGGAAGAACAACAAGCTTGCCACAACAAAAAAGAGATTTTCAAATGTACAGATGAAGAGAAAAACAACAAAGGGAAGATCAATTCTAATAAGAGCAAGAAAGAAAAAGAGCTTTGATTAAACTATGCAGTCTCAGCTAAATAGCAACACTAGAAGGTGAACTTTTTTTTTTCTTTCTATTTTTTCTATTTTTACAGACAAAGCAGCATCAATTCCAATCATTTAGGGTAGTGTTGTTTGAAGATTTTAAGCTGAAAGCAAAGCTGGCAAATTTAGCCTTTACAGTGTGTTTACAAAGACAGTGTAAAGCCAACAAAAACAGTATCCTCATTTTGCCATAAATTAAAGTTTAATGGAACGTTCTATTTTGTATCAGTGGTAGTTTATCAAGACAAAATGGCTAAAGGATATATTCAGTGTGCAGATAGATAGGCACAGATACTCACACCAGACATGAAGAGTTGAATAAAAGATATTAGACAATTCTTGTGGTAATTCTTAGTAACACTGTCATTGTCTTCTTGACTTCCAGATGCTAGATTAGATGTTAGGGGAAAAATTTTTACTCAGAGGGTGGTAAGAAGTTAGAACAGGACACCCAGAGAAGATATGGATGCCCCATCCCTGGTAGTGTTCAAGGCAAAGTTGAATGGTGCCCAGGGCAGCCTGATCTAGTGCCTGATTTAATGGTTGACAGCCCTGTCCACAGGGTATAGTTTTGGCTAATTCTTAAGAACAAGGACTGAGAGTCAGCGCTTCGGAAGGGCATTGGGAGCAATGCCAGCCAACTGACTCTGGCCTGCATCTGGACTAGCTCAAAGGTTACTCAAAAAAGGACAATGCATTAACTGGCCGTAAAAGAGAAACATTAAGCAAAGATGGGAGGAGAATCAGGAAGAATCGTAACCAAGTCGTAATCAGGTGCAGGACATGTAGCAGTATCAAGTAGGCTGTAAGCCCTGAAATACTCAACCAATGAGGAATCAGGGCAGGGGGAAAATAAAAGCTGCTGTACGTTCTGCTTGGTGTGCCTGCCTTCTAGGTCACTCACTTTGCAAAGTGTCAATAAAGGGCCATTCACCTAATACCCTGCCTGAGCCCAAGTCATTGGCCATTGAGCATTGCTCTCATCTTTAAGGGCCCTTCCAGTCCTAGTCATTCTATGACTTTAATTCTATGATTCGATAATTTTTATATCAAACTTTCCATGCAATGTATAAGTATTTGAATAGCACTTCTAGTAAACATTATACATATATTTTACTTGTTTTCATTCTTCTCCTTCCTTAAGAAAGGTCTCAATGCAAACTTCAGAAGAATTAGCCTATTTTATTCCTTGTACAGAAAAACGTTCTTCTGCAAATCCATTGTACATAACTATATAGGCTCTTTAAGCCACAATAGGGAGCTGCAAATAGATTTTTATTATCTCAAATGGATGAGATTCATGAAAACCGTGATGTACACTTCAGAGATGTTCATTAAGGGAAATTAGTATTCATTCATGTTAATGCTGGTGTTAATATACTTTGTAAATTATCAAATATATTTTTAAAAGACTGTTGGTACTATCAACCATGTAACAGACTACAGACTTTTTGCATAAAAGTATTAATATATTTTAATTGATTTTCAAAACAGTTTGTTGAATAGAGCTGGAAAACAGAAGTTGTTTCTAGAATGAAATTATTTATCCTATAGAATACACAAAGCTGTCTGCGACTTAGCCTTTCATTAAAACAAGCTTTTGAGTATGGTTTCTGACAGAAATAATCTGTAGTGGCTTATAGCATGAAGCATCAACCACCTCTTTAGGAAGCCTATTCTGATGTTTGACCACCCTCATGGTAAAGAATTTTTTCCTAATGTCCAATCTGAATGTCCCTTAGTGCAGCTTCGTTCTGCTCCCACACATTCTGTCATCAGTGACCAGTGAGAAGAGATTGAAGTCTTCCTCTCCTCAAGAGAGCAATGAAGCTGTCTCAGTCTTCTTTTCTCTAAACTAGACAAACCAACTGTCCTCAGACTCTCCTTACAGGACATGAGCTGGTTATATCTCAGTCTGCATCTGTGACTGGTATTACTCTGTCCTAGGGGCAGATCCTGTCATTTACACTTGTTGAACTTCATGTCATTGCTGATTGTCCAGTGCTCCAATCCTACTGCAAAGCTTCTCATTCTTCAAAAGAGTCAACAGCATCTCCCAGTTTAGTATTGTCATCAAATATGCTGACCAATTTGCTTCTGTGTGTTTTGTTTGATTGGTTTGGTTTGGTTCACTTGTTTTTGATGTTTTCATTATTTACTGTCTATTAATTTTTGTCTCAAATGTTCATTCTGCGGTATCGTAATAGCCACCTCTAGTGCAAGGAAGACAGCAGGAACATGAAGCTACAAGAAGAAGAAAACATAGTGAATAGGATATGCACTTTAATTTGCAGCCCATACTCAGATCTACAGCAAAGCAGTACTCCACTCTTTGAACAACTTGTAGGCCTATCAATATGTTTTTCTCTAAAAAAATGATATTGTAGTGCTTGAGTAGAGACTACCAAGAATAAACATATATCTGAAGTGCTTCTGTGCTTGGAGTAATGTTCTGAGCCTATACAGGTCAAGTGACTGGATAGTCTGTTGATTGAATGGAATTACTTCGTTATAATCAGGGGAACACTTGACTTCCATCTGAACCTCACAGACATCCCTTTAACAGTCAAATCAGACTTGGAAAATAATTACAGCATCTAGGACTATGGACTGCAGCAACCACACAGAACTCCCACAAAATTTGAGTATGAGGAACGACAAAAAGTACAGGCTATTACCCTGAAACTTAGCAGGTCTGATTTTTCTTTGCGCATAGCCATTTGTTTATGTGATTGTTTCCATGCTGGCTAGTTATCAGAGAGGGGAAATAGAACCTCGGTTAAAAATATGAATCTAGACTTAACTTAAGGAGTCGTATCTTTAGTATGTGGGAGAAATAAAAAAGTTAATTGCCTTGAAAATCAGATTGAGAATGGGAAAATAAAAATCACATTATGTTTATTGATTGCAAAGAAAGTAAAATATGTAGGAAGTTCTCAGCAAGAATGTCATAGACATTTAAGATGGTCTTGTACTCCAGACTCTAAAGGTCTAGTTGTAAGTGTCTGCATGTGAGTATTTAAGTTTCCACTACAGAACTAGGGCTTTGTATAATTGTTTAAATTTCATAATTTGTATTAGCTTCTAATGCAGTTTGAGATGCCCTACAGTATCTTGCCTGATCTCCAGTTGCCAGCTGGAAGGGCAGAGGTTGGTTACAGATTCTGTCTGCTAGTTTCTTGTAGACATCTCGAATAATCTAAGGAGTTTTCGGTGACTTTTGATACACATATGCTTATATATTAGAAACTACCCTCTAGTTAACAGTGTTGGAATCTGATATCACACTTGAAAGTAGACATCTACAGATGGTCAGACGAATAACTCTTTTTGAGCTAACAGCACCAGCAAACTGAATCTCATGCCTAAATTTAGGAGCCTTCAAGATGAAGACTCAAGCAAGTTATCAAGCTGAATCCAGCTCCTAATATTCAGACACTTAAGTTAGTGCAGATGAATTCCATTCTAAATCTTTCATAATAAAGGAAAAGGGAATGGTATAATGCTCTCTCTCATAAACAACTGCAACGAATCTACTTCTACTACCTGTTCCAAACCTTTTATTTTTCCTTTCCTTTTCCTTTTTTTTTCCTTTCCTTTCCTTTTCCTTTTTTTTTCCTTTCCTTTTCTCTCTTCCCAGTATGCATGAATATTATTTACCAAACTTTATCTGAATCTAAAATTCAACAGATTACAGTACATATTTCAGTAAAGCTCACATCAAATATTTGGCCATTGGAAAACAAGCATATAATTCAGAGACTGCTCACGTGCTTTGGATTTAGTCCTATGTTCAAAGTTCAAAGATTCAAGTGAAGAAACCTATATTAGAGAACTTTATCAAAATGCAATGATTGTTTTCTTCCGGGATAGCTATTTTTTATTGTTGCTCATGCTCGTTACCCAGGCAACAATTTACGTAGTGATCAACCTCCACCAACTTAAAGCATTAGCATGAAACTGCAGGCTTAGCATTAAATGCATACAGGCATATGGGTTTGCAATATTTATTTCTTCTCATGGCTTCTCTATTTTTCACCTTTCTAAAATATACTGACAGCAAAATTCAGGTCAACACAGACCATCCTCAAGGCCTCTTTCTGGATAGGTGAGCAGAGTAAGTATAATTTAATACAAAGAGTGAGGATTATTCAAGTGACTCTTTCCTTTCCAGTTTGTTTGTTCACCCCATTCACCAATATTAGAGGAAAGAATGCCAGTGGAGATCATTTGAGGCTTCTTCCCCNACCCACCATCCCCTGCGCCCCCCCCCCCCCCCCCCCCCCCTTTAACACTTGATTATTTAAAAAAGCATCCATTCTCCTGTTAGATTAGACAACATGTCCGGTGTCCTCTCAAGCTCTGGGCAGTCCTGGATTTGCATGATTTGGGACTTTTAGGCATTGCATAAGCTCATGCTGTTACCCTAGTGGAGAAAACGAAGACAGTGGAAATGACATAGAAAGAAAAGAACTAATTTGACTGAATAATCCACACCTAAAGCCAGTCCTTTTGTTCTGCTTTGCTCTGCCAGGATAGCATAAAGTGTCTGCAGTATGATCAGGCCTGAAATACCTACCTTTACTTATTTGCTCACTGAGTCTTTTGTCATGAAATACCCTGCTGAAATTAGGTACCATTTTCTCTCTGTGTGTAGCCAGATACTTATAGTTTCCATGCTTCTCTGATCAGTTTCATTTGATCTGCAAGAAAGACATCGCTGATTTGAATTTAAAACACAATATACTTTTAAACATAAAGTCAGGAATTTTTCTTCCTCTTGGATTTGCTGGAATGTTTTGTAGCAAACACTCTCTATCCTTTTCACACTAACAGGACCTGTGTCTCAGCTGCCTATGGCTCCCAGGATGACCGTGGAAATCTGAAATGCCATCTGTAAAATGTTGCTTTGAAAATTACACCCACTGTACAGTCAAACTCTCTTAAGATGGGAACTAGTCATAGAACACACCATTCAAGATGAAAATAATAAATAACTACATTCATACACAGTAACCATCTGTAGCCTTCTGAACATATTTGGGCTCAGATCAGAAGCATCTGTTACATGTTCCTTATCATATGTTTTTTTCTTTTTCATGAGTCACTCTTCTTTGTCCTTGACTGGTCCTGGACACAAAAAGAGATTATTTTCTTAAGAAAACAAATCATTTCTCCTGGGTGGTTTTTTGTTTGTTTATTTGTTTGTTTTGATTGTTGCTGGCTTTTTTCTCCCCTCTCCCCTCTCCCCTCTCTCCTCTCCTTTCCCTTCCCTTTCCTCTCCTCTCCCTTCTTTGGAATGTGCCTAAGAGATTAGTTGAATTAGCATCTGTTTTTCACTTCATTTACCTTTAAGTTTCAACTTAAGTTTCACCCACGCGTGTCTCTATCTACAATTTATATGTGATCTGATTGCAGAAGCTGCTTGATTTAGGAGTATCCTATCTGCCAGCAGGCCTGAAATAGATTATTCTCAAACACCTTATTTAGAAATTGCTTGCCTGGTTTTTCTACAAGACTGACTAATATGGAGACACCTCAGTCATTTAACACTGTCAGCGCATAATGCTTAGCATTTATTTTCAAAATGTATGCATAAAGTTATAGTCAAAAAAATAAGAAACGGAAAGTCGCAAAATCCAATTCTGTTCCCCAGTCCATTTTGTAACTAAAACAGAAAAAGACTGGTACAGAGAGCTTTGTTGGCAAAGTGACCTACCCCAATTTCCCTAATGATAACCATTACACAAAGTTATTGTGTATGGATTTATGTTTTCAGCAGAAAGTCTTCCAAAGAGGTTTCCAGAGGAAAACAGGTATCTAAAAAAGACAGGGATCTCCTGGAAACAGTCCAGTGGAGGGCCACAAAGATGGTCAAGGGCCTGGAGCATCTCCCCTATGAGGAGAGGCTCAGTAATCTGGGTCTGTTCAGCCTGGAGAAAAGAAGGCTGAGAGGGGACCTGATCCATGTTTATAAGTATCTTAGGTGCGGGAGGCAAATGGAGGTGGGGAACCTCTTTTCGGTGGTCAGTGAGGACAGGACAAGGGGCAATGGCCTTAAGCTGGAGCACAGGAAGTTCCGCACCAACATGCAAAAGAACTTCTTCACAGTGCGGGTGACAGAGCGCTGGAACAGGCTGCCCAGGGAGGTTGTGGAGTCTCCTTCTCTGGAGATATTCAAGACCTGTCTGGATGCCTACCTGTGAGACCTGCTGTAGGGAACCTGCTTTGGCAGGGGAGTTGGACTTGATGATCTCTAGAGGTCCCTTCCAACCCCTACAATTCCGTGATTCTGTGATTTTCAAATAACCAATATTCTCTATGGATCCCAGGTGCTCCTGATTCTCTTTGTATGGAAATGTTAAGAGATAGCATGCTGACAAATAGGTCAGAAAGTTTGATGTGAGAGAGTACACAACTGCAACACCAATAACAGACAAACTGAAATAAAGTATCTAGGCATCTACTACCACCTACGTGAGTAAATAAATGAGGACAAGTTTTACATTTCTTGGCATGACCAGGAAAAACTAAAAAGATGTAGAGGACATTTACAGAAGACACAGAGGGAAGGGGTGCCATCCAGAGAAACCTGGACAGGCTTGAGAGGTGGGCCCATGTCAACCTCATGAAGTTCAACAAAGCCAAGTGCAAGGTCCTGCACCTGGGTTGGGGCAATCCCAAGCACACATAAAGGCNTTTAGTCTAGATATGAGGAAGAAATTCTTCACTGTGAGGGTGGTGAGACACTGGAACAGGTTGCCCAGAGAAGTTGTGGATGCCTCCTCCCTGGAAGTGTTCAAGGCCAGGTTGGATGGGGCTTTGGGCAGCCTGGTCTAGTGGGAGGTGTCCTTGCCCATGGCAGGGGCGTTGGAACAAGATGATCTCTAAGGTCCCTTCCAAACCAAACCATTCTATGATTCTCTGAGTCCCCTGCTATTCAATTGTTCCTTTCTGGAGCAATATGAGGAGTACATTAAAATCCTTCTTTTATGTTATGCAACATGGATCATTTAGGGATGGAGCACTCACTGAAACAGATGTCTGCTCATTAATTTTGTGTGGTGTGATTGTCCAGAAAAATGACCATCTGCAAAACTTCTAAATACTAAATAACAATTTCCATCTTCTATTAATAGGAAAAGAATATGTTCATATTTTATTTGCTTACAAAGTCCATTTTTGTGACAGGTCAAATAAATGATCATGTTATTTTATCAAATTAAGTTTTCTCTGTTTGGATGTAATTTTCAGTTACAAGAAGGGTAGTTCTGCATAGCAAAAAACTGATGAGGAAGGCTTTTGATTTTTAAATATTTTAATGTAATTTTTAAATAATAAAATGCTAATCCCATTCACACATTGCAGTATGTAAATTTATCAGGTTAGAATTGTTCAAGGTTGTTGTTCTCTGTTTCAGCAGCTCCTTTCTATTTCTGAGTAAAAGGGACACTTGTTTCTGTGCAAGTTTTTAAAAATGTCCTTAATGCTGAGAGTTATCTGATGTTATATTACAAAAATATCAGGAGAAACTAGTTTTCACACTCAAGGAGAAACATCTTCTTACGAACAAAAGGCTACTTTATAACTGTATTTTATCAGTATGGGGTTCAAATTGAATAGCAATTGACATAACAATAGAATTAATTGGTGAAATGAAAGAAATCTTGTAAAAAGTAATAGTAGGGTGCTGTTTGCTCTGGTCAGATGTTTTTTGTTGTTAGAAGCTTCATCAGTATATTTGCCAGACAAATTGTGGGAGAAACAATATTTTTGATAGAGAAAATATAAGCTGAGGAGCAAATTGTGGAAAATACTACACTAAAGTGAATAGGGGCTGCTATGTCTGCTGTTAAATCATAACCTAGTCAGTGTATTCATGGATGTTATCAGACATTGCCCATATGAATACCAAAAGATTTTTCTAGATAAGCACAGAAACTCAGCATACATAGTCACTACTTTTCGGTAAACATTTAGTCTCAGAATTATTTAGGTTGGAAAAGACCCTGAAGTCATCAGTACAATCATCAACGTAACACTATCAAGTCCATCACTAAACTTTCATTCTAGGTGGTGTTTGAAAAGTGGTGGTTAGGTGAAGCCCCTGGTGACTGGAAAAAAAGGCAATGTCACATCCATTTTTAAGAAAGGTAGCAAGGATCGCCTATCAACCTGTCAGTGTCATCTCTGTGCCAGGGAATATCATGGAGTAGGTCCTTCTGGATTATATGCCAGCATGGCTTCACCAAGGGCAAGACCTGCCTGACCAAAACAGTGGCCTTCTATGATGGTGTTACTACTTCAATGGACAAGAGAAGAGCCACTGATATAATCTATCTGGATTTTGGTAAAGCCTTTCATATGGTCCCCTACAACATCTTTTTCTCCGAATTGGAAAGATATAGATTTGATGAATGTACTGCTTGATGGACAAGGAAAAACTTGTTGCAAGGTTGCAAGATCACACCCAGAGAGAGTGGTGGTCAATGACTCAATGTCTGTATGGAGATTGGTGATGATTGGTGGCCCCCAGGGGTCAGTAGTGGGACCAATTCTCTTCAGTATCTTCATGAACGAAATTGACAGTGAGATTGGTTGCACCCTCAGCAAATGTGCAGATGACACTAAGCTGTGTGATGAGATTGACAGCCCTGAGGGACAGGATGTCATCCAGAGAGACGTAGACAGGCTAGAGCAGTGGGCCCAGGAGAGTCTCATGAGGTTCAACAAAGCCAAGTGCAACAAGGTCTTGCATCTGGGTTGCAGGAACTCCCACTGTCAGTACAAGCTGGGGACAAAACGATAGAGCACAGCCCTGCTAAAAAGAGCGTGGGGATACAGGTGGATGGCAAGATGGACATGAGCCAGCAATGTGCCCTCACTTTGCCAAAAAGCCAGAAAGCCAACCGTATCCTGGACTGCACCAAAAGCAGCATGGTCAGCAGATTGAGGGAGGTGATACTGCCCCTCTACTCTGCACTGGTGAGACATTACCAGCATCCAGATGTGGAGTCCTCAGCACACGAGAGACACGGACCTGTTGGAGCGTGTCCAGAGGAGGGACACAACAATTATCTAAAGGGATGGAACACATCCCCTATGAG
>WBMW01002168.1:0-32602 GCA_013396635.1 Penelope pileata | reverse complement strand
GACTTTCTGTAGTTGTTTAAAAGGGTGGGGGGGGGGGACTGACTCTAAGCATGATCTGTAGCGATAGAACAAGTGGAAATGGTTTGAAACTAGAAGAGGTCAGGCTTGGACTGGTTATAAGGAAAATTGTTTTACAATATGGATTGTGAATCATTGGAACAGGTGGCCCAGAGAGGTGGTGGAAGCCCCATCCCCGGAGACATTCAAGGTCAGGCTGGATGGGGCTCTGAACAACCTGGTCTAGCTGTAGGTGTCCCTGTTCGTTGCAGGTGAGCTGGACTAGATGACTTTTAGAGGTCCTTTCCAACTCAAACAATTCTATGATGCTATGATTCTAAACTATGTTCCTAAGAACCATATTCACATGTCTCTTAAATAGGTCCAGGGATGATGGCTTCACCACTTCCCTGGGCAGCCTGTTCCAACACCTAATCATACTTCAATCAATGATATATGTGCTCTCTGTCTTGGTCACTGAAAACAAGTCTGTACAGTACATTTTCCGCAGTGTCAGTGCCAGTGTAGTTGAGAACCAATCTTTAAAAGGAGTTATGTGTTAGTTCAGTAAAATAAAGGGAAACCTTGAGGAGGACAGAAGCTTGCAAAATTTCAAGGATTAGGTGCAACGTTGACAACTTTTACACTGTTTTCTGGGAGAAAAGAGAGAGGGAAAACTTCCCTTTCTGCTTTCCCTGGCTTCACAGAAATGATGATCACTAGATGTGTACGGATCCGGATGTATTAAAGGCAGTGTAATGTTTACTCTTTCAATGCTTCATGTAGTAGCATTGAAGGCAAATCCTCATCTGAAATGATTCTAAGGAGGAGAGTGAGCTCTGACATATGAAGGGTTTGTATGTTTAGGATACAGGAATAAAAGTCTGTGATTCTCTCTGCTGAGGAGTTGACGAACTGTTGAGAGACAAAATTTTTTTGCAGTCAAAGAGTGGCCTTGATACTTTGTCTGTGAAGAGACTCAAGATCTGTTTGCTTTTCATTAGGGTTCTGAAAACTGACTGATTTCAAAGAGATTGTCCCCTCAGGGAATGTACATGATTTACAGAGCTTCTATGTGACCTGTGAAAGTCACATATATTTGATGTAGAATGAGACAAACCATTCTACCTGAGGGAAAAGCTGAATGCTTAAATATAATATAAGAAATGATGGCAACCTAATGAAAAGTCACGGTAACAACTGTGGGGTGCACATACTAGGCACATAAGGGACACACAACACATAACAGTTTGTCTACATTCATTTTTCTATAACTTCAACTATTGTAGTAAGGACATAACACAACTAAGGTGTTTTAGAGTAGTTATGTGGGAATAACACATAAATATATTTATGTACCTTGAAAATATTGGCTTTCATTGAGCAATAATACCTTAGTTATGATGATTTTTTTTGCTAAGTTTGGTGGGTCAGAAATTTTCTGAAATTTTGTTGTCTCTCATATCTATTTATCGTGTGACTTTCATTGTCACACATGCTTGTATGGTTTCCTTTATTTTATATGGTCTAAATTTGAAGTTATTTGAATGCTGGCACTCCCAGCTAACAAAAGTCAGTTCCCTGTATGTTTAATATTTGTGTCCTGGATGACATGCATTGCGAATGCAATGGTATACAAACACTTCTGTTGATCCCATCTGCAGTGATCCTTGTATTTTATGAACATTCTCTTGTAATACTTTTCAACCATTTAAAAATTTCCCCACTTTTAAAACTTTTCTCAAGCACTTGCATTATTCAATGTTTTTCTCTCTTTTTTTTTTTTGTGATTATTTTTGTGCTACACATATTGCATGACTGCAAAAAGTGAACATTTTTGCAGTATCAAAATACTGCAAAATATTGAAGTATCATTCTTCTTGGCATTTCTAGTACTTCCTCCTGCAAGTGAGATCACACTGATCCAGCAGGCAAGCAGGCAACTCCTTTTTTTTCCATCATCCAATGGAGAAGAGAGTTAGAAACCAAAAACTTGTATGTCCATGTGGAGGCTAGGATTTTCCTCACTAAATGAAGAATCTGTAATCAGGCCCAATTAAGAAAAAAAAAAAAAAAACAGGCAAAAGAAAACCTGGCTCTAAAGCTAAGTGGTCTGGACTCACATTTTCAAGGATATAGACCTATTAATCTCTAAATCACATCACATCTCTCTCACTGGATTCTTTTTGTAACTGCGAATGTCTATTTTATTTCCTGACATTTGTCAATAATTTTCTCTATACACGTCGTTTCAACTGTTTTTATGTAGATGACTCAGTTCTCACTTCTGACCTCTCTCTTCTGTGTAATCTATCATTTTCATTTTAGCATTGTATCATAATGGTTTTCCTATTTTATTTTGTTTTAATAATGTTTGAGGGGACTGCTTAAAATAAGATTATTCACAGGAATAAGGTAAGTGGACTTTGAGTTCTATCTATGTTTTGGATCTGAGAAGGACCAAGTGCAAGACTTCTAATAAATGAGTGGAAAAATACTTCTGTAGCACATTTAGCTCAATCTATTTTCTTGTAAAATATTTGAGGAAAATATGGAAGGCGCTATTGTGCATGTTTGCAGAAGGTCTTAAATTTGTTACAGACTTTTGCTATTACAGACAACATTTCCCCTTGTTTTTTTGTTTTTCCTTATTTTCTCTTAATGCTCAGAGGCAGAGATTTACAGAATTTCATTACTCTATCTAAAGTTAATTCAAATACATGATCTAAAATTATTCACAGTCATCCTATATTTATTTATTTTGTCTCTGTATTATCCCATAGCTTAATCTTCTTCCCTGTGTTAGCATTTATGTCAACATCCTGGTACAAACTCCCTAAGGCTCTGTAGCATCACAGACCTAGTAAGAGGACATGTATTATCTGAGTTAAATGCACAGAAGTGTAGCATTCATTTCTGCTCTATCTCCTTTAAAGGTCACTTCCAACTCTAAGGATTCTATGATTCTAAATGGATAGTAACCATCTGTACAGAAAATTACAGATCACAGCCTGAAGAGGGGACTAGCCCGTAAGAAAGGACTTACGTTAGCTTGGGAACACAAGTACACTGCCTTGGCCTGTGCATCTGCAGGTAGCTAGATGAAAATTTGTTTATAAGAAAAGTGCCCTGTAGCTGTAAGCAAGTACTCTTGTTTTGTGTGAACAACCTTGTTTACCCAGTTCTGTACTTGTTCCCCACTACTATATAAATGGCCACGATAGCACAAGGGGGCCCCTCCCTCTCCAGCTGAACCCTGCTGCTGAACCCTTGCTGGCGTGCTGCTGCTGGCACCCCTATCGGCGATCCCACTGCTGGCCCGCCACCACTGGCGCTTGGCAACCCCCCTTTGCCAGCCCGCCGCCTCTGGCACCACTATTGGTGTACTCCTTGCCAGCCCACCGCCACCAGCACCCCTATCGGCACAGACTACCCTGCAGCTGCCCTGGTATCGTGAGTACCCCACTATTAAACTGATGAATCTGAGCTCGCCTCCGAGAGCTTTCCTTGGAATTCGTGAACCTTAAAGCAGAAGCGCTGTCGCTTTTGCACAACACCATCATTTAAATCTACACATCTAAAAGTTGTTAATGATTCCAATCCCCAAGGACAAATAATGCAAAGAAATTGGTTACTGCTACCTTCACCCTTCATCCCTTGCCAAGTTCAGTTCCATCTGCACCTTGGCTTTCCTAATCCCCTCTCTGCAACTCAGCAGATGCAATACAGCATCCCTGTATTCTTCCCAGGTGACATGCCCTTGTTTCCACAGCTGGTACAATACCTTCTTTTCCTTCAGTTTGACCAGCAGGTCCTTGCCAAGCCATGCTGGCTTCCTGCCCCTCCTGCCCACTTTCTTATTCAGAGGGACAAAGAGCTCTTGTGCTCTCAGAAAGAAATCCTTAAAGAGTAGCCAGCTTTTCCTCCACTCCTCCACTCTTTTGTCTCTAAGGACAGCTTCCCAGGAAATTTCACCCAACAATTCCTTGAACAGCCTAAAGTTAGCTCTCCCGAAGTTCAGGGTCCTGACCTCACTCTTTGTCAGGCCCACGTTCCTCGAGATCACAAACTCAACCAGGGCATGGTCACTGCAGCCCAGGCTGCCTCCGATCTTAATGTCTTTAATGATCTCTTCCACATTAGTGAGCACGAGGTCCAACAGCACGTCACCTCTGGTCAGTCTGTCCAATACCTGCACCAGAAAGTTATCATCCACAGCCTCCAGAAGTCTCCTGGATCTCTTGCAGCTCACCATGTGCCAGCAGATATCCAGGTGGTTGAATATCCATCAGGAAGAGTGCCTGTGAGCGTGATGCCTTCTGCAGCTAAAGGAAGAAGGCCTCATCAACAGGCTCCCCTTGATCAGGCAGCTTGTAGTAGACACCAACCACGAGGCTGCCTTTGTTACCACGGTCTCTAACTGTCACCCACAGACTTTCAACCTGCTCATGATTATTCTTTAGGGACATCTCTTCACATTCTATTCCTTCTCTGATGTATATGGGAACCCCTCCCCCGCTCCTTCCTCACCTGTCCATTCTGTAGCCACCAACAGTCGCATTCTAGTCATGGGAATTGTCCCACCAGGTTTTGGTGATGGCACCTGTATCATGGTTTTCCAGTTGCCCAATGGCTTCCAGTTCCTCTTGTTTGTTTCCCAAGCTGTGTGTGTTGGTGTAGAGGCATTTTAGCTGGGCAGTAGGCCTTTCCTCCTCCTTGATTCCCTTGAATTGTTTCCCTTGAGGCTCCCCTTCGCCTTCCCCTATTGCCCTAGCAATCCTCACCTCATTATCACAGGATTCCCCACTTGCTGCAGTGCTGCCAGCCCCTCCCAGGGCAGCAGGTCAAGGACCCCTGCTAGCACACTGTCCCTGTGACCTAGCTATGCCCTCTCACTCCTTGTTGTGGGAAGGCTCGTCCCCCAGTCCTCCTTCAAACCTAGTTTAAAGCCCTAGAGATCAATCTGGACAGCTTGCTCCCCAGAACACTTTTGCCCCTCTTGCTGAGTCTCATTCCATCAGATGCCCACATACCCCGTTTCTCAAAGGCCTGCCCAAGATCATAAAACCCAAAGCCTTGACCATAACATCACCCCCTTAGCCAGTCATTGACCTGAGCTGTTCTCCTCCTTCTTTCTGGGTCCCAGCTACCTAATGGGAGGACGAAGGAGAACACTACCTGCACCCCCAACCCCTTCAGGATCTTACCAAGGGATGCAAAGTCTTTTTTAACATTCTTGAGTTTCTTCATCGCAGCATCCTGGGACCCGGCTGAATGAGGATGAAGGGGTGATAGTCATCCCACTTAATTAGGCACGGTAGAGCCTTCCTAATGTCTCCAACATGCACTCCCGGAAGACAGCAATCCTCTCTGGAGAGGTTATCTGGGCAGCAAACGGGTGCCTCTGTGCCCCCCAGCAAGAAGTCCCCAGTTACTAGGACTTTCCTCCCTTTTTTGGTGGCACTGGTATTGATGCAGTGCCCCGACTGGCCCCACTCCCTATGCCCGTTTCTTCCTGTAACCTCAGTGTGTTTCTCAGGGTCTGAGTTCTGACTACTTCCTAGACTCTCATCCCTTGCCAGCCTGAGAGCCTCAAATGTTACCCAGGGACATTGCTGGGATTTGTGGCACTGTGGGTGGTGGGAGCAGATGGCTCCTTCTGCTCTGAGCAGAGACGAGGGTCCAACCCCCCTCCTCCTGGGTGTTATTGAGCCCTGTGTCCTGCAGGGGAGCAGTTGGTTACTTCCCCCCACAGGGACTTAGGAGGGGACTGTCGGCCTCCAAGAGTAGGTTCTCACTTGCTCCTTAACTGCCTCCCTCTGAGAGTGCCAGGAGCCTCTCAGGCTGCTGATTTCCCACTGCAGCCTGACCATCTGCTCAAGCAGCTCATTGAGCAGACCACACCTGCACCCAGGACAGCCCTCTCCACCCTCAGGACCCAGGGGGACCTCCAGATTCCAGAGCAGACAGCACAGACAGCAGTTTGGGCTGCCACATCAGCTCTCGGGAAGTCCACCCGGGTGCCCATGTGAGCCCAGAGAGGCTGCATGCATCCCCTCAGTCTGGGTCGCTGCCTCTACCTGGCTGTTGCGATGAGTGCCCACCATAGTGATTGCAATAGGTGGCAGTACCGTAGAGCACGCAAAGGAGAAGAGAAGAAGCAAGGAACCCCCCTGCTCACCCTAACTGCCAAGTGCGCCCTACTGACAAGCGCGCCGTGTTCGCGGTGCTCCCCATGGCCTGCTTTTATACAGGCAGGGGGTTGGCTGCTGGAAATGACGCTCTTGGTGGGCTTTTTAAAGCCTCCACTGACACTCCCAGCTCCGCCCACGCTACCTCAGAGCCCTCGACCACACAAGCCCGGCTCCTGCCTGCTCAGGCGGACTGGGGCTGCCACACTGACTGAATGGCTCTGTGCAGTGGGTTAAGCTGCGGTTTTGGGGATTGGGGTTTGTTTATCTCTCTGCCAGGATCCCTCATTGCAGCCGAGCCGCGCAAGGTCTTCACTAGAAAAAAAATAGCTAACTATATATTAAAAAAAAAAACCTAAATATGATTACTATTTTTAATAGCAACTACCTTCATACATGAATATATAATAATTATTGTAATTTAAAATCCCAAATTTCATTTCTGGTATGGCTTCTCCTCGTGTATGTTGTGCCCCAAACATCTAATCATCTTGGTGGCCTTCTTCTGACTTGCTCCATTTTATCAGCCTCTCTTCTTTACTGGGGTGCTCAGCACACCAGAAACAATACTATGTGTCAAATAAAGAGCAATCATCACTTTCCAAAGCTTGCTGGTTCTGCTTTTGCTAATGCAGCCCAATAACAGGTTAGCTTTCATCTCTACAAGGTCACATTGCAGACTTACGAATCAGTTGTGCACCAGCACCGTCTAGTCCTTTCCAGCATAGCTGCTCTGTAATCTATATTCTCTGTAGGCAAGATAAACGACCCCATGACTCCCTGGGGTGCATCTTTGCTGACTGGACAGAGTCTGAACTGAAGTCTTGATGGAGTATGCTGCTGCTCCCTGCTGGATGCATTTTCATGTTTCCTTACTTTGGAAATAAGTCACTAAGGAACTATAAGGAAACAATCTACCATGTCCTCCGATCTTGCCTTGATAGTTGGTTGTGACATGGTTTGTACGAAGTCATTTGAAGGTGATACTAAGATCATCCATTTAGATAAAGCTTTTGACTTGGGCATATAAGCAATCTATTACGTACTGTAACTCTGTAAAGCAAGTAAAACTATGAACAATTAAAAGCTTGTCAGAACTCCCTAGTAACCCAACTTCTGAAAATAGACTGAATCACAGAATCAAAGAATGATTTGGGTTAGAAGGAATCTTAAAGATGATCTAGTTCCAACCCCTCTGCTGCTGGCAGGGTTGCCAACCGCTGGATCAGGCTGCCCAGGGCCCCATTCAGCCTGGCCTTGAACACCTCCAGGGATTGAGCATTGACAACTTCTCTGGACAACCTGTTCCAGTGCCTCACCACCCTCGGAGTAAAGAGTTTCTTCCTAACTTCTAATCTGAATTTCTCTTCTTTTATTTCAAAGGCCATGAGAAAAGTTGGTCCCTTTCCTACTTACAAGCTCCCTTCAAGTACTGGAAGTCTGCAGTGAGTTCTCCCTGGAACCTTCTCTTCTCTAAGCTAAAGAAGCCCAGCTCTCTCATTCTTTCTTCACAGGAGAGATTTTCCAGCCCTCTAATCATCTTTGTGGCCCTCCTCTGGAACCGCTCCAAAAGCTGCACATTCTTGTGCTGGGGGCCTCAGACTTGGATGCAGTACTCCAGATGGGGCCTCATGAGGGCAGAGTAGAGAGGGACAATCACTTCCCTCGCCGCACTGGCTACCCCTATTTTGATGTAGCCAATAAAATGAACACAGTTTGCATTTGTATTTATTTTATTCATATTACTTTCCAGTAAGCCAAGAATGACAGTTCACTTATGTTTTCATCATGGTTTTATGACTACTTTGAAGAAATTTAGAACACAGGTGATTCAGTGGCACATTTACTGAAAAAGAGACTGTTTATAAAATCTAGCTGTATCAGAACAAATATTTGTCTAAGAGCTATACTGCAGCTAGACCCTATAGCGGGGGTACAGGAGACAAGCTTCTTGTCTGAGAAGTTAGAAATGTGTGTTGGGGTTGTTGACATTATTGTTGTCGAGGATTTTTTCCCAGTTTATCTTGCTGCTTTATAAATTGCTCAGTTGTAGCTTGGAGACCTCAGTTCTAGGCTTGCATCATACCAAAATTTTATGATCCACTGCTTGTAAGTTTTCTCAAGTGTCCTCATTTTCTTCCTCTTTCTCTCTTTGAACTTGGTCTGCATACGAGCAATACTTCCTGTTCTCTCATTGCTTAGCTTAAATGCAACATAACTGCACATGCCTACTTTAAATGGAACATTTGTGACACCTTTTGGTGTTGTAAATGTTTTTTAACAACTCTCTATTACTATATATGCTCAATTCTCTATTAAGGCAGTCCTGAAAATCCTCAAAGACCCTTTGCATTTTCAATTAAAAGTTGATGAATAAAATTCATAAAGAAAATTGGAAGAACATACTAGGCACAAGCACTTCTTCCTCCTGAGACAGTCTCTCTGGCATTGAGCTACAGAATCAGACTTACTCTTGCTTAGCTTCTCTCTTACTCAATAAATGTTCTATTCTTTTCTGCATAATGGTAGAGCTGCATCCGAGAGTACTTCTTAATATCTGTTTAGATCAACTTCCAAAATTGTTGAAAAGCCTGTGAATTCCCTCATATCATTATATGCTGATTGTACATCAGTGCTAGAGACTCTACTAAAGATAAACAGGATTTTTTTTTTTTTTACCAGACATGTCTATGTGAATAAGAAGTAACGTTTTTCACTCTTTTCACTATATGTTGCTTTCCGGTGAGATGGAACTCCCCACCATCAGGTGAAAGGCATATATACAATATGCAGCAGACATATATTACTTCAATGAAAAAGTTATTTTGTTACCTGGAAGTTGAACAGACAATTGTAAAATGATAACTGATCATATTAAAATAAATACATTGCAAATTTCTACGTTGCATATAACAAATGAGGAGGTAACTTTTTTTAGTCAGAGATATTTTACAACCTTCTGAGTCTTATTCATTTCACTGTGAATGAAAATTCCTTAAGCGTTCTTATTTTGCTATTTAAAGTTTGGTTCAAGTGAGAGATTTTAGCTGATAAATACTGTGTTCAGTTTATGAGATGCTTAGAAATAAAATATGTTTCAAGACACCTTTTTTATTAAGTTATCCCACAACATTACAAATACTAGAACCACTTGTGCAATTCTGATCAGGATATTGTTCAAATAAATGCACTAGAAACAAACAATGATAATGTAATGCATGAGTGAATTGTTCCAAGATGAAGCACTTGAACTGCTTAATACCATTCAGAACTCTAACTGAGGTACCTAGAGTGCAATTGCTTAGACTGGAATTTGTCCAGGATACAGACACAGAATCCCAACCCACTTCTATGTTTTCATTGACTTTTTAATTACTGTAACTACATAGAATGTCCATTTGAAAGCATTAATGACCAAAATGAACAGTAAAAAATCAGACAAACAACAACAACAAAATCCTAGTGAAGAGGATTTTCCAAAAAATGAAATTTAATACATATTATATAGTTACATCATCTGAACTTCTATGTATATTTCATTTTCAACATTTCTAATCTTCTATGTCAATTTCCTTTTTTCTTTAATTAAACTCTACTGGAAACTACTGTACTCTGTATAGCTTCAGATTAGAATTGGTTTTAGTAAAGTCAACATCACTATTTTTGACTACATATAATTTAATAAGAAATCACAATGGTTACTTACCAATGTTACTTGTGTAAATGGTTACACAATGGTTCATGGTTACTTATCAAATATATCTGCCAACTATGCAAAAATGTCAAAACGTTACTAACCTGCTAAAGACAGTAGGGCAGTTGGACATAAAAAGTGAAAACTATTCTCCTTATGAATATGTTTTAAATCACTGAATCATAAAATGGCTAAGTTTGGACGGAACCTTAAAGACCATCCAACTTCAACCTCCCCTGCCTCTGGCAGGGTTGCCAACTGCTAGATCGGGCTGCCCAGGGCCGCATCCAACCTGGCCTTGAACACCTCCAGGGATTGGGCATCCACAACTTCTCTGGACAACTTGTTCCAGTGCTTCACCACCCTCTGAGTAAAACGTTTCTTCCTGACTTCTAACCTAAATTTCTCCTCTTTTGTTTTAAAGGCCATGAGAAAAGTTCATTCCTCTCCGCTTAGAAGCTCCCTTCAAGTAGTGGAAGGCTGCAGTGAGTTCTCCCTGGAACCTTCTCTTCTCCAAGCTAAAGAAGCCCAGATCTCTCATTCTTTCTTCACAGGAGAGATTTTCCAGCCCTCTGATCATCTTTGTGGCCCTCCTCTGGAACCACTCCAGGAGGGTTGTAACTAAATGATCTTTAAGGTCCCTTCCAAGCCAAGCCATTACAATCTATGATTCTTTGATTCTATGATTCTCTGCTTCTGTGATCGTATGAATGTTTTTCTCAGGAATTATAGTTCACTTTTCTATTCCCAGATTATTCGTTTCTGGTTACGTTTATGATTTTATTTTTGTTATTTATTGTGAATGAAAATGTAACTCTCCTTTTAGGGATTTGTCTGTTTGAGAATCATGACCTAGTATTGATATAAGTTTTGCAAATATCGTTCAAATATCTGGGAAAACCGTAAGTTGGAAGAAAAGCTGACTCTTCCCAGTCTAATTGACAACTGCCTGACCACCCAAAATTCATTGAATGTTTTATGGGATGGTGAACACATCAGCTCTGCCCAACAATTCCTATTTGCTGTGTGCTTTATTCTTTTTCTTGCAGAATCTTTGCACAGAAAAAAAGATTCCTAAACAAATTAGTCTAGAGATGGGAGGCACAAAACCAAATTTTGAAATACAAAAGTTTTCAATGAAATGCAGATTTTTCCCTACAATTTTTAGGAATTTTTAGTCATTTATGTACAGAGTAGTAGAACAATGTTTTCTAAATTATTCTCCATTCCAACATACTGTTGATTTACTTGAGTGCATTTGCCTAGTTTTAACATTACATGACCAGTTCTTCTTTCATTTTGCAAAAAAAAGATCTTTATTATGTAAATATTTCAAAATTGCCCATAATTCCATTTTAGAATTTTGAGGTATATGAAAACAGAGGTAAGCATTGAGTGGAATTTATGGATTATGTGTCACTTTTGAAAAATCACAGTAAGTTTCTCAGAAAATGGCTTATCCATTATTCTTAAAATTTAAAATTAAAATTCCATTTAAAATATCCTGGAAAATATCACAGCCTTTTCCCACTCCTTGCTATTTTTGTCACTCTAAAGCTACTTTACATCTTATGAATAACAGCCAACTGGTAGAGAATGATAGAATCTACTGGAGAATATTTTTGCCACATAAGTATTAAGTGATGTTTTTCCACAGTTTACTAAAACATACCTTCATGGATACCCATAACATCTAGCAGAAAGGCAAGAACAAGAAAGCAGTGGAGAGGAAGAACCAATCCTTCCTATAATTGGTACTGTCAGTTTTTACTAGTTAGAAGCGTCCTCAAAACATCATGTATATATCTCTACTTTCAGTTGAAAGTATACTGTTTAATGTTCAGAGAATCATATAATTTAATCTTTATTATCAAATAAATAAATGAAAATAATTGATTGTTACTTAATTAGGAAAATTTACTGAATGTCAAGTTCTCTAATGAGCAATAGAAGCAAATGTAGTCTTGTAGAAATACTAACAAGCTTTTCTTTCTACCAATCAACATATTGTGAAGTTCTGATGATTTTTTTATTTTGTGAAAACTTTTGGGACTGTGTTATTTTTTGTCAGAAAAGTACATATATATCAATTTGCATTTTTTCGCTTAAAAACAAAACATACCAAACAACCAAACAAAAACCAATAAAATACAGAAAACAACCTTACAGATCACTGAACAAATAAAAAATGAGAGAAGAAATTTATCTGGAGTATACTTGGTATAATCTATGATATCCTGAAGTTAGTTAATCACAGGAGAATCCCTTCTTATTGTCTTGATTGTAGACTGGTACAATTAGAATATATTAACTGGAGGAGTGCTGTAAATAATTTAGTGGTTCCAGAATGAATAGAGCCAACACAACTGTGGATACATTAAATATATTTTGATCCAGAAGGGCATCCTTAAGTATAAATACTATGAATATTCTAGGTTCATAATTGCGTGCATCACCTAACCAATGGAAAATTTCAAGCAATCAGTAAGAAACTTGTTTTGTCTTTTTTAAGGAAGACTGCGCACTTGACTCAGAACTATAGGTGCTTCTGAGACTGAGGCATTTTGTTCATCTGGACTCAAATATAAACTAGAGAAAGACTAAATTTTGTGTAGTCCGAGTGTCAGAGCATTCAGCTGTGATTGTAGTATACTCAGGATTTGATCTTGTTTTTCCTTTAGGTGAGCAGGACTTGCATCTTCGGCATCTCAGAAGAATGCTTTGATCCATCCGCATTCAAATTCTTCTATCAAGTTTTAGTTAATGACTACATTTGCCAGAGAGGGAATTACACACAACAGTATAGGAACTGAATTAGCAAGCTTGATGGAAAAGATCTGGACTTGCTTTGCTGAATATATAATGAAACGTATTTAAATATTGTTTAGATCCTTATATATACTGTGAGGAAATATTAATGTTATTAAGAGAGGGCTAGGGACTGAGCATGAGCACCACATCTGCTGGCACTGTTCAGTTGTTATTTTCATTTCTGGCTTTCTTTGGGCCACTAACGCTCATCTGTTAGAAAAGGGACCAGTGCAAAAAGTGTAGTCACAAGACAATCTATGTACGTAGTATTGAGGTCAGAGATCAGATCTCCCTCTTATTCCATAAAATAAACATATATTGCTTAGTGTCCTTTGTTTAGGAAGGAATGAATATATTTTAGTGCTTAGGATACATGAGCATGGTCTTTCTGTCTGGCCCATGGAAAGTGAAAGAATTTCAAAGAGACAGCATACAAAAGAATGACTTTCCTGCTCTCCATCTATAATCAGTATTATTAGCTTCTGAATACAGCATCTGTCAAAAAGTTGCTGGGTCAGACTTTTTAAGATAAAGATTGAGTTTGGTAACCCCCCAGTCTGGCTGAGTGGATTATTTCCTGATTTACTGAAGAAAAGTGGTACACAACCCCCCATCTCACTATGTCTTCTATACTCTTGAATCTGGTACTAGTTTCAGACAGATAATTATTTGACCAAATTTTGTAGCTAACAGAAGTAGAAGGTAGTCTAGTTTTTACATGTACATCTAGTTTCTATTTTTCTTCAGCTGAAATGGCTTCAGAAGAAATTGAATAATTTTCTCATAAACTCTGCTGTTATAGGAAGCTGTAGTGTGTCCTACAGACATTCTCAGTTATTTTGATGATGACAATGTATATTTCAAGGACTTTAGTACCTCAGTAGTTAGGCAATAACTGATACAGTCTCTGAGAAACTGTACTTTATTTTACAAAATTAGTTCAGTAATTTTTTCAGATTTTATCCTAGAAAATTCATTATATTACTGTGCTGTATGGAACAAGAAGCAACTAAACATTGAAACAGTATTTTTGTCTCAGCACAGCTCCTGTATAGCTGGAATGTGTGAACTCTCATTTACTAGTCTGACATTTGTTTTAAGTGAATGCTCCCATTATTTAGTAAAGCTTCTGAGCTGTATTATGGGAATATTGCATTAGAAAAGAAGTCATGAACAAATGCACAAATTACAAATCTTCTGCCATATGTGAGATTGATGTTTAAATCCTTTTCGTAATACTGATTTCTTCATTTCCATTAGTTCCCAACTACAAAATCACTCAAGAATGACATTTTTCATGATTACTTCAAACAGATTTTGGTGGTTGTACCATGTATCACCATGGTAATGGTGATACAAGTCTCATTTGACATCCTAAATACTATTGTGTAAGTCCAAATTTCATTGAATTTTAATGTCTTTTAATCTAGAATTTTGACTAATTCCCAACTGCAGGTTACCAATGGGTTGCACAAGAGTGCATAACATTTTTCATAAAGAAGAAACTATGAAGCAGAGCAAAAATTGTTCATTCCTGTCATAATTTAAGACTGAACTTTTAAATTTTAGATCACATCATATTATAGATTTTTGTTTCATCCAGCAAAACAAAGAAATCCGTTCAATAAGTAGTCCATTTTATAATAGTATATCCATCCAGCGGGGGAGGAGAGGGAAGGGGAGGGAAGAATAAAACATGACTTCTGTTTGTTTCACACAGATTTAAGGTTTGCTTGTATAAAATCATTTGGAAACACTTTTTTTAACACTAAAAGAACACTGTGTATTGATTTCAAGCATTACAAAAACTAAATTTCTCAGAAATGTCAGATTTTATGAAAAGGATTGAATGCACTGCTGCATTTTAAGAACATTCTGACAGTGTTTACATATTTTGATATGCTATTATATGTCAACATGCAAAGAGAATTTGATGTTGCTTGTATTTTGACAGTGTTTCTTTAATTAACAAACTTGTATCACATAATGACACAATGACAGCAAGGAAGGCCAGCGTTTAAAATTTGTAACTGTAATTTCTGACATCTAAATTTGCACTCTGTGTGGGGGAAGGATAGGTTGTTTACAAGATGCTGTTAGGGCCAACCATAATCTCATCAGGGACACATCAAAAAAACTCTGTTCCTCAAGCAGACAAAAACATAGTTAAATTGTTAGCAGATGCAATCTTGAATTATGCATGATTGTTGACAGCTCACAGTGTGAACAAATGCTATAATGTTCCATTACAGATTTTCAGTTTTTTTCTTAAACATTCATTTTATCGTTGTTGCTCAGAGTGATACAGAGATCAAGTTGTGAAATATTTGTAGTTTAGATTGTTAAGGCCCATTGAGCTTTTTAGAAGCTATGTATTTATTTTGCCATATTTTATGATCTTACTAATTCTGTTGATCATATATAAACACCACTCATATACATACGGAACAGCAGGAGATACAGTTTTACATCATTTCACTGGAACCAGCCATCTTGTACCATCTTGTCACCACAATAGCACAGCCAACTGAGAAAGTGTTGCATTTGGAACTACCATGCTAGCAAGAGCTGCAAATTAATATGGAATGCTACAAATAGGCTCATGAAGCAAACCACCATGGGTTTGGTACATGCAGCCTGCTCTCAAAATAGACTTTTCCATTATTTATATACTCTTATTAACCTAACTAGCCTAGACAAGATACGGCTTTGTGCCAAATCTGCCATCAAATTGTCCAGGCAAGGTCTGCTTCTAGAGCTACCATAAACACTGGATCACTAATATTTGCCTATCAGGCTCTCTGCTGATGACTGTTCCCTTTCCCAGTATGGGCCTGGTTTGCTGTTATAGGTATAGTCAAAAGGACTCACCATACTGTTTGCTATGTGTTATGGTTTAACCCTGGCAGGCAGCTAAATACCATACAGCCACTCACTCATTCACCCCAGGTGCGATGGAGGAGAGAATTGGAGAGGTAAAAGTGTGAGAAATTATGGGCTGAGATAAAGACAGTTTACTAGGTAAAACTGAAATTGTACCTGCAAGAAAAGTAGAACAAGGAATTCATTCTCTACTTCCCATTGGTGGGCAAATGTTCAGCCATTTCCAGGAAAGCAGGACTTGTCACACATACATAACAGTTTCTTGGGAAGATAAATGCCATTCTTCTGAATGTTCCCCTCCTCCTCCTTTCCCTCAGCTTTTATTACTAACCATGATATCACATGTTATGGAATATCTCTTCAGTCATTTTGTGTCAGCTGTTCTGGCTGTGTACTTTCCCAGCTCCTGAAAGGGCAGCACAAGTAGTAGAAAAGTCTTCGGCTCTGTGTAAGCATTGCACTGCAACAACTAAAATATCAATGTATTATCACCACTAATTTTATCCTAAATCCAAAACACTGCACCATACGAGTTACTAGGAAAAAAACTAAGTCTACCCTAGACAAAACCATTACACTACCTCTTATTCCATACCACTTCAGGTCCTATGCTTTCCAATATATCTTCATTAATCACTAACCTTCAATTAATGCACAGATATCATTCCCTTAGTCTGTTGACCACTCCTGTGAAATGTCCATAAAATATCAGTAAAATGTCTACCGTGCTTTCCTAGTCCATGTCTTAGATTCTATCTGTTATGACGGTTGCTCAGGACAGGGTAGCTAATGTGTTTTCTGGGTAGGTAATATGTTTTTTTCCCCCCAGTTTTACTGCTAAACAAGATGCCATATGGTATGGAATATCCCCTTGGCCATTTTTGGTCAGCTGTCCTGTTTCTGTCCCCTCCCAACTTCTTCTGTACCCCCAGCCACCTTGCTAGCAGGTATGTAAGAGAAGCTGAAAAGTCCTTGACTTGATGTAAGCACTATTCAGCAACAACTAAAACACTGGAGTGTTATCAACATCATTCTCATCCTAAATCCAAAACAAAGAATTGTACCAGCCACTAGAAGGAAAACGATCTCAGCCCAAACCAGGTCAATTGCCAGGACATATTTACAAAAATTCAGCTCTCAGCATGCTACTCAAATACATATCTCCTTAAGGTATCACAAACTGAGGTAGAATAAATCACTAGTCATGATTTCCAGCTTTAAAAAAGCCTGTATGTTTTTTGTTAAGCACATTTTTTTTTTCATTATTACTACAAAAATGTAAATGATGACTTTTTTTTTTTTTCCTATTCATAGCTCTTTTTGGTCTTTGGACAAAAACCAAACAAAACCAAACACACAAACAAAATAACTTGGACCAAAACTTTGGATTAAAATGGTTTCAGGAGTAAACTTTTAAAGCGAGTGATGTAATATTATCCAAACATTTTGTGCTTTGTGTTCACAGAATTGCTAAGTTGTGTATCTTCATAGTCCATAACATTTTTTTTTTTTTTATGTTGATATACCTGACTGGCAAATTACTCACTGATCATGTGAGTGATATTTAACCTAAGAGATAATAAATTAGTTAAACCTCATACCAAAATATTGCCCCAAAAAGGTCTTTTTCATATGATCTAATGTTTCTGAAAACACAGAGAAAAAACTAGACTGGATTTGTCAAAGAAGAAATAAAGTTTATTAAATAATATTATATTCTTTACATACGAAAATTATTGCTGTCAGAATTCTGAAATAACTTTTGCAGAATAAAAAGTAAGTTGCAATTTTTTCCTCTTTATGTCAGATACTTCGTGGGTTTTTTGTCTTCATTGACCTCTTTAAAAAAAAAAAAAAAAAAGCAAACATACAACAAAAACCAATCACATTGATTTCATTATTACACACTGAAAATGAACCATAATTACAAGTTTTGTCCTGAAAGGCAAACCCAGGGTAAGATCCGAGTTTACTATACAAATGTCAGGAAAGTTATTCTGAATAACTGATATCCTAAAACCACCAGTGGTAAGGACTGTTTGCTTCAGCTGCAGTGCAGCTTCATTGTATGCCAGTATCAGAATCAATATTTGCAAATTGTCTCCATAATAGATGAGAATCTTCTCCTGAGACACTCTCTCAAATCATTCTGTTTATTTAGACTATAAGAGCTTCTAGACTCTACATCTGTGTTCTAATTTCATGAAATACTACTGCTCTAAACATTTATAGAATGCTTATATGAACCAAGTGCTAGTTCATTAAAAGTACAGTTGATTTACATGTATATTTTTGTGCATATTCTGTAGTGTACGTTGCCAGAGCAGCAAAAAAAATGATCTCTTATATTCTAAATAACTATTTAACATTGAATGCATTGAGGAATAAGATAAAATATCAGATTAGCTCAGCTCAGGATCTCTTAAGCACAGGGGCTAAAAGATAATGGCCACGCTTCTCCTGGGCTGCACCAAAAGAAGTGTGGCCAGCAGATCAAGGGAGGTGATCCTGCCCCTCTACTCTGCGTTGGTGAGACCACACCTGGAGTATTGCATCCAGATATGGAGTCCTCATCACAGGAGAGACATGGACCTGTAGCACTGCATGCTGAGGAGGGCCACAAAAATGATTCAAGGGATGGAACACCTCCCATATGAGAACAAGATGATACAGCTGGAGTTGTTCAGCCTGGAGAAGAGAAGGCTCCGAAATGACTCAATAGTGGCCTTTCATTATCTTAAGAGAGGCTATAAGAAAGAAGGGGACAGATTCTTTACCAAGGTCTCTGGTGATAGCACAAAGAGAAATGGTTTTAAACTAAAACAGGAGAGATTTAGGCTGGATTTAAGGAAAAAGTTTTTTACAGTAAGAGTGGCGCACTACTGGAACAGGTTGCCCAGAGATGCGGCCCCATCCCTGGAGACATTCAAAGTCAGGCTGCACGGGGCTCTGACCAATCTGATTTAGCTGTAGATGTCCCTGTACATTGCAGGAGAGTTGAACTAGATGATGTTCCAACTCTAAGGGTTCTATGATTCTAAATGATTTCAGTGTGTCACTGAAATTTGAGACAGGTTTTGTCCAACCCATAGAATCATATAATCATAGTACAGCTGGGATTGGAAAGGACCTTAAAGATCACAGAATCACAGAATCACAGAATTGTTGGGGTTGGAAGGGACCTCTAGAGATCATCAAGTTCAACTGCCCATCTGGTTCCAACCCTCCTGCCATGAGGAGTGTTGCCAGCCACTAGATCAGGCTGTCCAGGACCCCATCCAACCTGGCCTTGAACACCTCCAGGGATGGGACACCCACAACTTCCTTGGGCAGCTTGTTCCAGCACCTCATCACCCTCTCAGTGAAAAATTTCCCACAACACCTAATCCAAATTTCACCTATTTCAGATCAAACCATTTCCCCTTGTCCTATCAGTATCTGCCCATGTAAAAAGTTGATCTCCTTCCTGTTTATAAGCACCCTTAAGTTTCAGAAGGCTGCTATTAAGTCTCCCCAGAGCCTTCTCTTCTCCAAGCTTAACAAGCCCAGCTCTCTCAAACGTTCTTTGTAGGAGAGATGCTCCAGTTCTCTGAGCATCCTTGTGGCCCTTTGCTGGGCCTGCTTCAATAACTCAGCATCCTTATTGTGCTGAAGGCTCCAGACCTGCACACAGTACTCCAGATGGGGCCCCACAGGGGCAGAGGAGAGAGAGAATCTCCTCCCTCGTCCTGCTGGCCATCCCTCTTTCAATGCAGTAACCTGACTGAATGAAGTAACTTATTAAAAAATACTTTATACTTTGAAGTAAAGCATCACACAGCAGAGCAAAAGACAGAAATCTGCGGTCGTTTGCAAGACTAATAACAATCACCAGGGAAAGCAGTCTATGCTAAAGGCTACCATGTCCCTAGATAGTTTAGGGGGAGGAAGCTGACTTCAGAATGTAAGGAGGATTGCTGGCACATCCTCTAAAATGGTTACATATATTTTTTAGTTCAATCAAACTATACTGCTCAAGGAAGAGAAGTAACACTGTTACACAAAGACAGGTAAAGAGATTCCTAAAAGAACTAGAAATCATACAGAGTGATCTAATCAGTTTGTTTGTGATATTTTAAAGAGAGTACTTGGTGACAGAGTGAAATGCTGTTACAGAACTCAGAATAAAGAAAGCAGTAAGCAGTCATGGAAGAAGAACCATATCCTTGAAAAATATTCAGTGCTTATAGAAGATGTGAGTTCCCTCTGTGATTTCTGTTAGAAAAAAAGATATGTGGGTTTTATTTTAAATCCACATATTGAGGATATGTGTATCAAATCATTGAGTTTTGGCCAGAACATAATAATTTCTGCACATGGTTATCTCAGGACTACAGCTCCAACATTATGTTCCAAGTCCAGTACCATGTTATATCAGGGGAAAAAAAACAATCTTAAACGAAAAATAAGAGGTTTGAAAGATGAGGAAAGAAAAAAAAAGCAGGTGAATTAAAGAAAATTTATTTTTAAGATCAGAAGATTCCAATATGCACATCTTAGTTACAAATGCCAGTATCTATCACAAAAGATTTTTTCTTGAATATTCATGGCCAGAGTTAGCAGTGTGTTGTAAATATGCATTATAACATGCTTCTCTGTTGCTGCTTCTTGAATACTAGTTCACTGAAAAACTGTGTAAGTTAAGAAATAGTGCAAGGCAAAGAACTAAGAATACATTCCCCTGTAGAATCTAGAAGAATGTCTTTCATACAATAGGTATTCACAGTAAATAATTAGCACGGAGTAATTTTGTGTTACCCGGCAGATTAAGTATCAATGGAGTTTTTCTTGGCTAGCTTCCATGATCCTTTGGGTTATTGTACTGTGTAATAAATTTCTCTTATGAATAAAAGTCTTTCAATAATGCTTATGTAAAAGCCTGTAGAGGAATGGAATGATATCCATATACAAATATTTCAGAGAATGGGGAGATAAGCAGCGTCAGAAAAGAATATTTCAAGAATACTTATTTCCTGTTACTCTATACATTGGTATCTATGTGTCAAAGGTGAAGATGCAAATGCATATTATTCTTAAACAGTGGTCTCTAAAATACATATTATATGCTGAAACTTTCAATGATTCCAGCATAATTAAGCTGAGATTCAGCATAATGACAGCTTGGGATTCAGCAACCATTAGATGATGAAATTCAGGATCTGAAGTGGAAGAAGCAAAGCAATAAGTAGGATTGCTACCCTGCACTTTAGGAGAGCCAACTTTGACCTCCTCCAGGATCTACTTGGACGTATTGCATAGACTAGAGAGTTAGGAGGTGAGGGGGCCCATGAGAGCTGGTTATCTTTTAAACCGCTTTATCCAAGCTGAGGGTCAGTGCAACCCTAAGAATAAGAAATCATGGAAAGGTGTCAGGAGACCTGCATGGATGAGGAAGAAGCTCATGTATTAACTCAAAGGGAAGAGGAAGGTCCACAAAATGTGGAAAAATGGCCTGTCCACTTGAGAAGAATGTAGGAATGCTGTCAGAGCCTGTAGATATGCAACAAGAATTAGAACCTGGCAAATAATTGAATCTGGCAAAGGAGATAAAAGATAACAGGAATGTTTTTTTTAAGTATGTCAACAGCAAAAGGAAGACTAGGGGAAATGTGGGTCCCCTACTAAATGATGGGGAGGTGTCCTGGTAACACAGGATACCGAGAAGGTGGAGATACTGAATGCCTTCTTTGCTTCGATCTTCTCTTCAAAGACTCCCCCTGGGGAATCCTGAGCCCTGGAGGTACGAGAGAGATACTGGGGTATGGAAAGCTTCTCTTTGGATGAGGAGAAGATGGTCTGGGAATTTCTTGGCAAAATCAATGCACACAAATCCATGGGCTCTGATGGGATGCATCCATATGTGATGAGGGAGCTGGCAGAGGTAACTGCTGAAACACTCTATCATCTTTGAAAGGTCTTGGAGAACTGGAGAGGTGCCTGAAGACTGGAGCATAGCCAATGTCACTCTGCTCTTGAAAAAGGGCAAGAAGGAGGATCAAGGAAACTACAGTCCATTCAGGCTCACCTCCGTCCCTGGAAAGGTGATGGAACAACTTGTTCTGGATGCTATCTCCAAGCAGCTGGGAGAGAAGGTTATCAGGAGTAGTCAACATGGATTCACTCAGGGAAAATCATGCTTAACTGNATATGTGATGAGGGAGCTGGCAGAGGTAACTGCTGAAACACTCTATCATCTTTGAAAGGTCTTGGAGAACTGGAGAGGTGCCTGAAGACTGGAGCATAGCCAATGTCACTCTGCTCTTGAAAAAGGGCAAGAAGGAGGATCAAGGAAACTACAGTCCATTCAGGCTCACCTCCGTCCCTGGAAAGGTGATGGAACAACTTGTTCTGGATGCTATCTCCAAGCAGCTGGGAGAGAAGGTTATCAGGAGTAGTCAACATGGATTCACTCAGGGAAAATCATGCTTAACTGATCTGGTAGCCTTCCATGATGTCATCACTGGCTGGATAGACGGAGGGAGAGCAATGGATGTTGTCTACTTTGACTTCAGCAAGGCTTTTGATGCTGCCTCCCAGAACATCCTTATAGTGAAGATCAGAAAGTGTGGGATAGATGAGTGGGTAGTGAGGTGGGTTGAGAACTGGCTGACTGGCAGAGCTCAGAGGGTTATGATCAGTGGTGCAGTCTGGTTGGAGGCCTGTAACTAGCAGTGTTCCCCAGGTGTCAGTGCTGAGCCCAGTCTTGTTCAACATCTTCATCATTGACCTGGATGAAGGGATAGTGTCCATCCTCAGCAAGTTCACTGATGATACAAAGCTGGAAGGAGTAGCTGACAAGCCCGAAGGCTGTACTGCTGTTCAGTGAGATCTGGACAGGCTGGAGAGTCGGGCAGAGAGGAATCAGATGAGGTTTAACAGAAGCAAGTGCAGAGTCTTGCACCTAGGGAGGAATAAGCACATGCATCAGTACAGGCTGGAGGATGACCTGCTGGAGAGGAGCTCTGCAGAGAAGGATGTGGGGGTCCTGGTAGACAACAGGTTGGCTATAAGCCAGCAGTGTGCCCTGGTGGCAATGGTTTCCTGGGGTGCATTAAAATAAAGCATAGCCAGCAAGGCAAAGGAGGTGATCCTCACCCTTTACTCTGCCCAGGTCAGGCCTCACCTGGAGTACTGTATCCAGTTCTGGGCTCCCCAGTAAAAAAAAGACAGAAATCTCCTGGAAAGAGTCTAGAGGAGGGCCACAAGGATGATAAAGAGCCTGGAACATCTCCCTTATGAGGAAAGGCTGAGTGACCTGTGTCTGTTCAGGCTTGAGAAAAGAAGACTGAGGAGGGATCTTATCAATGTCTATAAATATCTGAAGTGTGGGACACAAAGGGACGAGGCCAGACTCTTTTCAGTGGTGTGTGGCAACAGAACAAGGGGCCTTAAACTGGAGCACAGGAAGTTCCACACAAATATGTGCAAGAACTTCTTCATGGTAAGGGTGACAGCACTGGAACAGGCTGCCCAGGGAGGTTGTGGAATCTCCTCCTCTGGAGATATTGAAGACCCATCTGGATGGCTACCTGTGTGACCTGCTGTAGGGAACCTGCTTTGGCAGGGGGATTGGACTCAATGATCTCCAGAGGTCCCTTCCAACCCCTACAATTCTGTGATTCTGTGATTTGCTGGTGACAGCAACAGTGGGACACCTCCACTGGTAAAGATTTTTATGAGCGTGGCATGCAGGCTTGTTCATTGCTGTCAAATATGCATAACTAATGGTGATGACTATGTTGAAAAACAGTGATTTTTAGCTGAGAATTTGCTCTTTCAAATAGTGTTATTGCACTCTTTGTATGTGCTGTAGTTTCCATGGAAATAAAGAGGAGGCATTATTTTCACAGTGACATACGTATTTGTACAACTCCATTGTCTGTGTTTGTATTTATGAATTATAAAAAATTCTGTATATCTGTGCATATAGAACACTCTTGGACACTGAAATTCTGTTATGGCAATTCTAACTGGTTAAACTATGTCTGGCACCACTGACCCATACTAACAAGCACTCTGCCAAAACAGGCACAGTTGTAATATCAGAGCAGGCAAAGACCAAGGATCACTTACAATTAAGAGCTTGATATGATACCCTTGTTGTAAAGGGTAAGAGCTGTAATAACTTGCACAGTTTGTTCAGTAGGAACAGGTAAGTTAGATTTATTAGTATATTTGCTAGGATGCTGAGCATCAGCAAACCATCTTTTAGCAGAAATTGCAGGTTTTCCACTTAAATCTCAGAAAGAACAGTGCATGAAAACAAATCAATATTTCGTATTTCCATTTTACTGTTTTTTTTATCAATAACAAATGTAAACTTCATTTCAGCTGAGCGTGTGGAAAGCACAGATACTAGTTCAGTTATATAAGAGAAGCTGTAGGTGAAACAAAGCTGTGAAAAATGTTGTTAAAACTAATAAAAGAAGTTATGTTCAACTGTAATCATTTAAAAAAAAAATCTTATTTATTTTTAGCCTGGATAAAATATACTAATTTAACCACTTATTAGTTTGTGTAAATTACAATACATGCATCAATCTCTCACTCAGAATCCTGGATACTATGCTGCCTGGTGATTTAGTCTTGCAACCTGGTCAAGATGCAAGGTCTTGCAACCTTGCTCGAGATGTTCGTCAAGCTGGGCACACTTGCACCCACAACACCCTCCTCTGCCCTCAGCACAGAGGACTGAGGACAGAGACTTCAAAATTCTGGAAATCCCTTGACGAAAGATTTGGGCAGCCCTTCTGTTCCTTGTAAAATCTGTTTGCATGCATTCATCTGTCTGGGAAGGTTGCCTGCACTGGAGATGATAATTTCAGAGAGTGACTATTAAAGACTGTTATGCTGCATTTAAATGTCCTGATACTGCTCAAGAGGGCTGATGGCTCCTGCCTCCTCAACCACTTTCACAAAGACTTGTGTTTCCTGGCAGGCACCATAACTACCACATAAACTGGAGTATAGTTTATAATTATAGTAACACTGGAAAATCTATTGAGATTATTAAAATGAAAACATAAATATGTTTAATGTTAAAAATATCACTCTGATGCTCTGAGATGGACAAAACTTCTTTTCACCAATAAGAAATATTGACAGAAGGAAAAAGATTCTGAAGAGTTTCATTTTTTTGATTGAACAGAATTCTCTAAAGGATATTTTTCTCATCCAGATGGAACAGTGTACAAGCTGTCAGATGAATATATAATTATGAATTCACTGTTGCGAGAGATCCTCAACTGATGTGAATTACTTTTTATTTTATTTTACTTCAAATAAATCAGACCTTAGAAGAATCTCATCAGTCCAACTTGAATCCATTTATGGTGCTGGAAAAATGTCAATGGATGTGCTCTTAACATCTTATCTCAATATTTCTACAATTTGAGATGAAATACAGAACACAGCATTAAAAAATCTTATCTATCTGGATGGAACAGGTAGATAATATAAAAATTTAGTACTGATATAATGGAAGAAATATTTTATTTCATTTTTAAATAAAAACTGTTTCACTAAACCATCTGAATTTTTCATGCGAGCTTTCTAGTGTGACAAATTTAAATGAAAATTCCAGAACAGTGCAAGCTGTTTTCATTTTCTATTGTAATCCATATTTTCTTAACTAGAATTATATTTATATAATTATATAATAGAATTATATTTTCTTAATTAAAGCATTTTTTTTTGTGAGAATTGCTACTAAATATCCAGCAATGCTAGATATGACTGGAATGTGATGATCTTTGACGTTCCTTCCAACACAAGCCATTCTATGATTCTACAATTATGTATCTTGCTATTTAATTCAGCATGTTTTGTCAGTGGGCCAAATTTAACTGATTGGACATTCACTCCAAACCAAATTTTTCTCTATTCCTCTACTCCTCCCTCCAGAAAAGGGGAAGCTACTTAGTTATTGAATTCTACTTTATTCCAGGAAAATTGAAAGAAAGGAATAGGAGGACAGGGCATACATTCAGCAAATCCTAGTCCAGCAAACTAAGAGAAAAGGCAATCAAGTGTTCTTTTAGTTGAGAACATGCAAGATCCATGAATACAGCGGATAATTCCCTGGTGAGACTCAAGATCACCTCCTGGCCCTTACCTCCAGGCTTGTGCATGAGCTGACTTAGAACGTTAGAATAAAAGCTGTCTTCTGCCAGCATGATATTTGGTAATTTATTTTGAATTCTAAATTTTATTTGAGTTAAAATGAATGTACATACATTTCATAAGAAGTTTGATTTTTTTATTGTCTCAATACACTTGTCAGCACATCATAAAGCTTCTTAGTAGTTTCCAATGTTACTTAAGAAAATCAGTATTTTAATTTACGTGGTAAAATTCAGAGTGAGATCTTACGAGAAAGAAAATTATATCTATGACATCTCTGAGTTGATTTTACTTATTTACATTCACTATTATCTCACAGACTTAATTCACTCATATTCTCACTTCATAAACAAAATCACACTTCATAAACAAATACACACAAGGATCCAAGATGTATATTTCCCAGTGATCCAGACCACCTGTGTGTGCGACCAAGGACAAAGTGCACCAGTTATTAGTTCATCATCACATGTATGGGTTTCTTTTTGAATGATGATAATAAACCAGGTTTTGGGGAGGTATTTTACACTTTTCAAGAGTTACCAGTTGTTATTTGGCTGGTCCTTTGATTCAGTGTCTTGCTTACTTTCATCTCTATAAACATTGAGTGAGGTTGCATTACCTGTTTTTCCATGATGGAGATATAACTGTTTCCTGATGTGCTAGCCTGAAAATGAAGGCATATTTGACGTGGTACCACCTTATTGTCTGCCTCCTGTTTTTAGAATGGAGAGTCATTTGCTGTGTTATGGGAGTGCAGGCCCGCTGCTCTTCACATTGGATCTTTTCATGTTAGAATGGTGTCCTTTGTTAACAGTATAGACATTTTTTAACCCTTGTTGTGCTGTCCCTTCTAGTACTGGAATGCACACTCATATTTCCGTATATATATTTCCATATATATATTGCTTGTTAATGTTTGTGTCAAGAATCTATACAGTGTAGTCCTTATAAATGCTATAAATTTATGTTTCAGACAATTAACAATTGCTTGGGGTACAACAAGATGCTGTAAGCACACTTTAAGTTTTCTTTACAGTGTAATTTTTAAGATGCATGAAATTATCATGTCAAAGAGGCTAGAGCATCTCACAGACAAAATACAAGATGAGGTTGGAATTGATCCCAAAAACAATTAAGTGGGTGTTCTTGGAAAACCTTCCTTTGCAATTTTCATTTAGCAGAGAATGAAGCCACTAAGAAATTCACTATATTTGAAACTCGATCAGAACAATAGAACAGGCAGTAAGAAATTGCATTCATTGTATTGTTGTTAATATTACTACTCAGATAGAAGCAAATTACATTTGTGTAATGGCTAGAAGACCAAAAAATAAAACAAGTCTTCTTTTCATGATAATTTCCTGTTTTCTCAGTCACTTACTGGTGCATACAAATGAAGGACTCAATACTTCTAAGAGCCAGCAAAGTTTCTCAGTTCAAGCAGTGTCAATGATGTTCTGTCTTCATTATATTGTGCCAAAAGGTCTTTCCTTCTTCAATTTCTTATGTATCCCAGTGCATAATCCTCAGACTTTTTTTTCTTAATGCCTCTTTTTTGTGAATGAAATCTTAAACTGGCTTCCTTCATGTGTATTAAAAATTTAGCTATCACCGTGCTTGCTGAGTTTTGTTTGAGCATGATCATTTTGTCCTGGTTGCAGCTGAAACAGTATTAATAGCATACCTATGTTTTGGTTTTTGCTGAGTGACGGGTGCCCTCTCAGGGTCAGGCCATGCATCTTAGAAGGGAAGAGCTGATGTAGCACTGCATCAGGGCATAGGGCGGAGCTGCAATATCTGGCTTGAATTAGGCAAGGGGTTGCTCCATATCATGTAGCATCATGTGAAAAGGTATAAATCTGTGGGAAGTTGACTGGAAGGTAGCTGCTGCTTGAGGATTGGCTGGGTGTCATTTGGGGGTGGTGAGATGTTGCGTTGCACTTGGCCTTGCTGAACCTCATTAAGTTTCAACTTCAAGGTTCCTTCCTACCCAAACCATTCTATGAAAACAAAACAATAACAACAACAAAAACCTGTTCTAGATGTCCCTGCTTGAGCCGAAGGCTAGACCAGATGACTTCCAGAGGTTCCTTCCAATTTTAACTAGTCTCTGATTCTGTATAAAACATATCTTTGTGAAAGTAAAGTGAAAGAAGGCCAAGTTGAAGTTAGCAAAGAACAACTAAGAATTCAGATATTTTTGCTTTATTTTGTATTTTTTTCTCCACTGGCTTAGTGAAATCCAGTAAGTTTTCGCTGTAGAGGATAGGAATTACCTTGCATTATCTAGCATAAGGAAAATGTATAAGGCTAAGTAGTAATGGGAAATTAGATAACCATAATCATAGGAATTTAGGGGGGCTTTGTGGGAGATTAGTTAAGATTTTCAAAAGGGAATAGAAACAGGGCTGGGTAAAACCCACCTGTGCTCCAGTACAGAACTTAACAACATAAGCTGCTCATAAGGCTGTGTAATCCTGAGACTATAGGCCTCATCCCCTGTAAAGCCCTAGGCCAAGATTAGGCAAAGATCCAACCCTCTGCTAGAATAGAAGAAAGGAAAGAGTAGTAAATAGGTAACTTTTGAAGAATCTACTGACAACAAAGAATTGAACAGGAAGTTGAAAAGACAGAGTACCATGAAGCAGAGCAATGAAGATGGACTGACCAACTCATGACCTTTGACTACCTGAAGAGGGACCTTGAGAGGAGAGTTTCTGGGAAGGATCAGTCAGGAAAACAAAGGACTGTGAGAAACAGTGGTCACCTGTTATGAGGTAATGATGAGATAATGACGAGAAGGTATATATGTGTATGGAAAATCCAAGTTCGGGGTACTACCTTGTGTGATGAGAGCCCTGTATATACTGTTAGTAAAGAAAGAATCTAATTGATCTGTTTGACTCTCTGACAGTTTTTAACATTCACCAATTCTTCATCAAATGGTATCTTTAAATCAGTGGTTTGCAGTTTTCAACAGGAGTCCATGAATAATCAAAATGGTACCTTCACTTCTTAAAAAGGTAACATAAATCTGAAAATGTTATTAAATTCCATACAAACTTTATGACCACCTATCAATAAGAAGTTTCTTTTAAAATATTAGAGAAAATCAGGCTTTTATACACCTAATTCATTGTCACGCAACTGTGTTTTTCCACTATAAACAGATTACTTAGCTACCAAGATCAAAGAATTACAGTTTCTCTTAATTCTGGTATCACTGGGATCTCACGTGAAAATCTTGTTAATGTCAAAACTTTACTATACATTTGAAGAAAAACTGACTGTACTACAGGGTATACATATTTTAGTTAAGGCACAAATGATGATACTGTGAGTTAGAGCAGCTAAGAGTCTGTTCCTTTATCTCTATTTATTTTGAGACTCTCCATAGATCTCTATTTTATAGGGTTTTTTTTTAATTATTTTCTGAAGCAGCATCAGCTTTTTTTTCAAGAAAGTTTTAGAAATATCTAAAGTTTATGCAAACAAAGCATTTTAGCATTAATTTCAATTGACTTATTTAGCTTTTCACAGGATTGATTCTGTTTTCCTTAACAGGCTGTTCATATCCTCAAAGTTCTTGAAGTTCTTAAACAGCTTCCTTTATGAAGAAACATTTACTTGTTTCGTATTACATTTTTCAACATCATGAAAGTATGGGCTGGATGAGCAAACAGCAAAGTGAATTGGAAATTGGCTGAACAGCCAGACTCAGAGAGTAGTGGCCAGTGATTCAAAAAGACTAGCAAGAAACAAATAATGAGTACCCCAGGGATTCATACTTCATTAACAATCTAGCTGATAGGGTAGAGCGCACCCTCAGTAAATTCACAGGTGACACAAAATTAGGGGAAGTGGATTACTCACCAGACAGCGATGCATCCATACAAGGAGGACCTTGGAGAGATGGGCTGACAAGCATCTCGTGAAGGTAACAAAGGAAGTGCAAAGTCCTGCACCTGAGAAAGAACAAGTCCAGAGATCAATACATACTGAAGAACACCCATCTGGAAATCAGTCTAGTGGAAAAAGACCTAGAAGTCCTGGTGGACACTAAGTTGAACGTAAATCAGCAACGTACCCTTGCTACTAAGAAGGCTAACTGTATCCTTGACTGCATTAGGCAAAGTATCACCAACTAGGTCAAAAGAGATCCTTGCCATCTACTCAAAACTTGTGAGGCTGCAACTGTAGTGCTGGGTCCAGTTCTGAGCATCTAAGTACAAGAGAGACATGAACATATAGGAAAGAGTCCAACAGAGGGCTGTCAAGATGATGAAGGAATTGGAACAACTCTCCTCTGAGGAGAAACTGAGAGAGCTGGGAGAGTTCAGCCTGGACAAGCAGCAGCTTAGGAGAATCTTATCGATGTCTGAAGGTAGGGTGCACAAGAGACAATGCCAGGCTCTTTTCAATGGTGTTCCGTGCCAGGACAAGAGGTAATGACTGAAACACGAGGTTCTCTCTAAAAACCAGGAAGCACTTTACTTTGCATCTGACAGAGCACTGGAACAGATTGCTCAGACAAGCTTGGAGTCTCCCTCCTTGGAGATCTTCAAAAGCTGTCTGGACATGATCCTATACAAACTGTTTTAGGTGTCCCTACTTGAGCAGGGAGGTTGGACCAGCTGACATCCAGAGGACCTTTCCAACCTTAACCATTCTGTGACTCTGTGATTCTTTACCAGAAATCATTTTTCCCTGGGCTATAGAATCACTCTAGCTAAACAGTGACAAGTTTTGTCAATTCAATCCAACTTGTATAACAGATATTTTCCATTCTTTTTCTCTGTCTCCCTCCATTTTCAATGACTATAAATTTGCAAGATACTTGTAGACACCTATGATAATAAAAAAAATAACAATGATATTAATGAAAATAACTGGCTTTGCAGGCAAACAGTAAAGGGAATATAAATTTCTAAAGGAAAGGGTTTTTTAGTTTTAGAGTCCTAGTAAGAGAGAGTTTGGTAAACACAACTAGTGTTTTTTTTTCACTGTATTTAATTTATTGTCCCCTCAATGCAAAATTGAGTTAAAAATGGTATTAGTGTTCTTGGTAACTGTCAGTCACTTTCTTCCATTGTACTTTCTTCTAGTATACTTACTTTTCACTTCTAGAGTAAAGTGTTTGAGTCCAATTTGTTTCAAAGTCTTACAGAATCAGAAACATAGCTCGATTCTGGGCACTATAAGCTGAAGCAAGAAGTTCAGCATTTGTCAGGAATTGGGAAAGCTGTGTAATGGTGTTCATTGCTCATCTTGGCCTTTAAATGCCAAGACCAATACAAGAATATTGATCATTGTCAAAAGAATTTTAAACTAACTGCAGCCTTGTGAAAGTAATTTGTACTAAATATATATTTTTTTTAATAAGCACTTTTATATTTATAAAATATACTTTCTATTCTTTTAACAAATCATAAGTTTGGTGGGGAAATCTATCTGGTATTACTTCCAAAAAGCAAGTCATCAATTGCTATTATCAAAGTACAAGAGTGCTTGATAAGACAATCAAGAAACTCCATAATTCATGCTCCTCTGTTTATCCAGGGAGACGTAATGACAGTATGCAATAGAGAGTTGAATTACAGAAAATTGTCTGTTGAAATCTTTATAAATATTTAAAACATACAGATTACTTTGGTGACAAATCAATCTCTTAGTCACTAAGTCTTCTTTGCATGCTGTTATTAAAATTCTGCTGTTGCTGGACATGTTGTTAACCTTATTCTCCCCAATTCCCTTAGTAACATATGAAGTTATGAATGCTTTTATTTCTTCTGCAGTTCCTACCATAGAAAAAAAAACAAAAAACTAGATAAGTTGTATAACAATTCACTTGAAAGTTGAGAGGGCCTTTGCAGCTCATCATCTTGCAGGATTTGACTTTAAAAAACTTTTGTTACTCAAAGCTCTAATTAATGTACAAAGAGCTGTTTTCTGACATTTTTTCAGGTTACTATGAATAGTATCAAGAGTTAGTTTCCTTTCAATGATTTCCAAGGAAAATCATGTAATGCTCACTACACACTTGTTCTTTGTGTTTACTCTAAAAGGGGTATTTATTATTAATATTTAAAGTATCAGGTTTTTTGAGCGTGTAAAAATGTATGTAAAACCACTCCATAGTTCTTAACCAATGAACCAACCACCCAACCAAACAAAAAACAAATATATGCTAGGATTATCCCATTTCTTCTTCTCCAAGGTATTACAGCCAGCTTTCAAGGAGAGAAGCTGATTATTTTTCAAATGCCAAAATTCTAGTCTGACACAGGCCCATAAGACCATGACTTCACTCTGTAAAGACGAAAAGTCAACTGATTTTAGATCTAGAAATGATGAGATACACATTTTGTTTCCACACTATTTCCCCAGAGACTAGCTTTGTCATGTGTAAGTACTAAACTGCCAGATACAAATACTTGGCTTTCTGAAGGTTCAAAGAAGCAGCAGTATTTTGGTTTTTTTGCTGGAAGTGGTAGACATGGACTAAAAAACATCATCATCTTGTCCGGTATTTTATCTCTGAGTGTAATATCTGTGTATATTGCATATAGATCAGCGTGGGCGTTGCCAGGGCAACGGCGGGAGATTTAAACGGTCGAAACCCGGAACTAACACTCAGTCCCCAAGATCGGCTGCTTCGGAACCAGCATTGCCAGAGCTGCAGTGGCAGATTTTGAGGTACAGGAGGGTTTTTCGGGAGGTTCCTTTCTCAGGGGAACCCCGTCTGAGTGGAGCGCCCCGGCAGCTCCCGGCAGCTCTCGGGAGAGAGGCTGACGTGAGGTGGGCATTGCCAGGGCAACGGGGCGTACTCGCCCACGCCTTCAGCCCTGAAAAAGCCTCAGGG
>WBMW01002167.1:8309-19651 GCA_013396635.1 Penelope pileata | reverse complement strand
AGACCTGTCCGATAGGTGGGTCCCCGCGCCGCGCCGGGTGCCGTCCCCGCACAGTGCTGTGGTCGCTCCTTGCAGCCGCGGTGAGGCCAACACCAGTCCCCGGCAAGGGCGGCTTCGCCCTGCTCTCCTCCTCCTCCTCCTCCTCCTCTCCCAGAGTGGGGGCAGCTTTAGGATGCTCTCTGGGGGGGGTTTTGGTTTTGCTGCTCTGCCGGTCCAGGGGGTTTGCACGTGGCGCGGTGCAGCGGTGCTGCCTGCTCGCCGTCGTGGTGACGTGGGGACACAAATGCCACCTGCGTTCCCGGTCACCTCCTGCACTTGGAGCTCATCCCCGCGGTGATTTGGGACCCCACGGGGCCCAGCTCAGGCCAGGATCAGGTCGTGTCCCCTGCACCCCCTGCCCCAAGCCCTGTCCCCGAGGAACCTCCCTGTTGCTGGGTGACGCCTGCAGCCCTGGCTGTCCCCAGCGTCCCCTCCTCGCCATGTCCCCAGCATCCCACTGCCTCCCCGTTCCCTCCCCATATCCCTCTCGCCCACCCGGAGCCCTGGCTGGAGACGTGGTGTCGGCCTCTTCCTAGGCATGTCCCTGTCCCTGTCCCTGTCCCTGTCCCTGTCCCTGTCCCTGTCCCTGTCCCTGTCCTGTCTGCATGTGTGCTTATGTCAGTCCCCGGAGCCCCATGGCCACCAGGCCACCCTGTCCCCAGGAGCTCAGGAGTGATGGGGTGTCCGTAGAAAGGGGGAACCCTTGGAGAGGGGGTGCCCTTGGAAAAGGGGTGTCCATAGGGAGGGGGCACCCATGGAGAAGAGGTGTCCACAGAAAGGGGTGTGCGTGGAGATGGGGTGCCCATGGATTTGGAGTGCCCTTGGAGAGAGGATGCTCTAGGAGAGAGGGTGCCCTTGGAGAAAGTGTCTGTAGGAAGGGGGTGTGCATTGGGAGGGGGCACCCATGGAGTTGGGGTGCCCATAGAGAGGGGGTGCCCTTGGAGAAGGGGTGCCCATGGAGAGAGGGTGCTGTAGGAGCGGGGGTGCCTTGGGATCAGGAGCGTCCATAGGGAGGGGGTGCCCTTGGAGAGGGGGCACCCACAGAGCTGGGGTGCCCATGTTGGTGCAGGAGCACTGGGACCTCAGGGCAGGGGTTGAGGGGCAAATTTGGAGGATGGAGGGCAGGAGGCTGCACCCGGCTGTGGGTGCCACCTGGCCACGCTGTGCCCCCACCCTTGCTGGGGTGAAGGTGAGGGGACACCCAGAAAGGTCCCCCTAGCTGAGGCTCTGCTCCCAGTTTGTACCACCCACTGCTGGGACAAGGAGCCCAGCGCCCACCCAGGGCTGTGTCCTGGGGACCCCCCACCACGCCGCCCTCCGCTCCTCCCCCAGGGATGCGGGGCAGGCGATGCCACAGCCCAGACCCACAGGAACGCTGTCGTTGTCCCCTTGCCCCGCAGCCCCACAGGGAGCAGCCGCTACGCGTCGTCGGCCGAGCTGAGCCAGGGCAGCTCCCAGCTGAGCGAGGACTTCGAGAACGAGAGCCTGCGGGACTCGGAGCTGGACGAGCGCGACGGGGACTCCTACCACTCCTGCCACAGCTCCGTCAGCTACCGCAAGGACTCGCCCCGCTGGGAGGAGGATGAGGATGATGACCTCTACCTGGAGGAGGAGGAGGAGGAAGAGTTCAACGAGGACTACAGCGAGAATGAGGAAGGCTACCCCAAGGAGGAGGAGGAGGAGGAGGAGGAAGAGCTGCGGGAGCCGGGTGCCTACGAAGCCCCCGAGCGCGATGCGTATCCACCACCGCAGAAACCACAGCAGCAGCAGCAGCAGATCCCACAGGCAAAGCCACAGCAGCAGGAGAGGAAAGAGGAGAGGAAAGAGGAGAAGAAGGAGGAGAGGAAGGAGGAGAGGAAGGAGGAGCAGGATGCTGCCCCACAGCAGACCCCGGAGGCACAGCGGGCAGGGGACGAAGCCCCCGTGCCAGAGCCAGCACCCGAGCCCGAGCCCCCGAAACCATCCGAGAGGTATGAGGGGTCCTGTCCCGGAGCGTGGCACCGTGCCTGGGGACACTGGGGCTGGCCGGAGCCCTGGCAAGGTGCCCTCGGTTCGGGTCTGCCTGCAGTGCCCATTCTGTGGGCAGCCCTTGGTGGTCCTGCACTGGGGACCCCCATAAGCAGGGTGAGGTCCCACAGGGTCTCCTGAGCTCACTCAGGCACCGTCCTCACTGCCTCCTCACACTGGGCTCTCCAGGAGCCCAGCAGGTCCGGAACATTCAGAGCATTCCCCTCCTTTTCCTCCCTGTCTGGATTCTGCAAGAGAGGAGGAGAAGAACCCGAGCAGGCTGGCAGGTGACCCCGGGGCACAGCCTGGCTCCAGCGTGGTGGGAACGCTGCTGGGACAGCCTGGCTCAGCAGATGGGGTTGGAACTGGATGATCTTTAAGTCCCTTCCAACCCACATCGTTCTATGATTCCGTGATTCCATGATTCCGTGATTCTATGACTCTATGGCTCTGTGATTCCCTGATTCTATGACTCCATGACTCTATGACTCTTCATGACACTATGACTCTGTAATTCCATGAGTCTATGGCTGTGTCCCTATGATTCCATGACTCTATGACTCCATGACTCCATGACTCCATGACTCCATGACTCTATGATTCAATGACTCTACGATTCGATGACTCTATAATTCCACGATTCTATGGCTCTGTGCCTGTGATTTTATGACTGTGGCTCTCTGATTCCATGACTCCATGGCTCCAGGAGGGATGAAGGCAGCTCATCCATGTGTCTCCACTTTGCTCCAGGCTGCATCCTTCCATCTCCCATGGGTGCCCAGGGCAGGGTTCCCCAAGGGAGAGGTTTTGCTCAGAACCCATTGCATTTGCAGAGTTCTCCCTGGGTAGAAAATGGCATTTTTTCCCATTTTCCACGGCCGCATTTCCTCCAAACCCGTGGGGCTCCCTGACCCCGTGTGTCCCTGCAGGGAGCCGGCCGAGGCGGAGGTGCAGGACCCCAAGGCACGAGCCAAGGCCAACTGGCTGAGAGCCTTCAACAAGGTCTGCCTGCAGCTGCAGGAGGTGAGCCCCCTGCCCACCCCACGGACACCCACACCCCAAGGCAGTGGGGACCCCCCTGGCCCCCCCCCACGACGTCCCCAGGGAGCGCCAAGGACCGTCCCCGTGTGTGCTGCATGCCGGTGCCACCCCCTCGCCCCGTCCCTGCGTTGCGCTGACACTTTTTTGTTCTGTTTTTAGACTCCATCCTCCATCTTTTCTTTTTGTTTTGGCTCTGGATTCGCCCCCCCGGGCTGCGATCCCCCTCCCCGCCGCTTCTCTTTTCAGTTCTCCACCACCATGGCCCTTGCGCCCGCCTCTCCCCTTCCCGCAGGGGAGGGCTGTAGCCCACTCGCAGGTAAGCCTGGAGGAACCCCTGCCATCCCCATCTGTGTGCAGGGGCCGCCCCACGAGGGAGGAAGGATTGGCTTTTTCCTCCCTTTTTTTCACCCCCTAAAAACTCCCCGGGGGTCCCTGCACACAGCCCAGTCCCTGTGTTCTCCCCTGGCTCCACTGTGCCATCCCGGTGATGCTCCTCCCTCCCCAAACCCTGCACTTCTGCACAGTGCATCCTACCCCACCTCACCTCCTCCGCTGAGTTTTGGGGCCGTTTGGTTCCCCCTTGCCCTGCTTGTAGATATTTCATGGGATTTTATAGCCCTGTAGGACCAGGCTTTGCCCCCCCCGTCCCGTGACACCCACCCGTGTTTTGCAGGCCCGCGGGGAAGGTGATGGAGAAGCGAAATCGCTGTGGTTCAAAGGCGGGTGAGTGCCTGGGGGACGGGGGGCTGAACCCCCGACATCGGGATCGGCATTTTGGGGGGGCTGGGGTGAGCTGGGGGGGGGCTGACCCCACATGCTCGGGGCTGAGATTTGGAGCTGGGGGCTGAGATTTGAGGCTGAGGGCTGAGATTTGAGGCTGGAGGCCAAGGTTTGGGGCTGGATCATGGTCCCTCAGTGCTTTCGGAGACGTCCCCAGCCACTGCTCCGTGTCCCCAAGAGCCGCCACCGAGGGGACAGCGAGGAGGTGAGTGGGGTGGGGGCACAGAGCCGGGTGGCAGCTCCTGCTGTCTGCGACCTCAGTGATGCCATGGGGACCCCCCCGGAGCCCTGCTCTGCACCGAACCCCCCCGGAGGGCTGTTACTCACCACATTTCCCTTTGCACCACCGAAGGCAACACCTGAGTATGGGACAAACCCCAGCATCCCACTCCACCCCCGCATCGCTGCTCCCTGGGGGAGCGCGGGGGCTCCCTCCGTGCCTCAGTTTCCCCCTTTCTTCCCCCCTCCCCGCTGACTTTCCTCTCTCTTGCAGGCCTGGCGGCGGGCTGATCATTATAGACAGCATGCCGGATATACGCAAGCGCAAACCCATCCCTTTAGTTAGCGATTTGGTGAGGTTCCTCCCGTAGCCTCGCGCCCTCGCAGCCGCCGGCTTCGCTCCCGCTGGACGCCCCGCTGCTCCGCCGCCTCTAACGTGCTCTGTGTTCTCTGTTCTCTCTCCTCCGGCCTGGCTTGGCCGTCCCCGGCTGTAGGGGGGCGGCTGTAAGGTTTCTGCGCTGCATTAACAGCATGCCCGACATTAAGCCCGGACGCAAATCGCTCCCTCTAGTGAGCGACCTGGTGAGCGCGGGACCGAAGGGGTTCGAGCGCCCTTGGGTGCTGCCGGACGGCCCCGTCCTCTGCTCCTGGTGGTGTGGTGGGGTGGGGTGGGGGTCCCAGTGGGTTTGGGGTCCCAGGCAGACTTGGGACCCGTGCAGATTTGAGGTTCCATGCATTTGGGGTCCTGGGTAGATTTGGGATCCCATGTGGATTTGGGGTCCCAGATGAATTTGGGGTCCTAGGTAGATTTGGGATCCCATGTGGATTTGGGGTCCCAAACGAATTTGAGGTCCTAGCTAGATTTGGGATCCCACACAGATTTGGAGTTCCATGCAGATTTAGGATCCCAGGTGAATTTGGGGACCCACACAGATTTGGATCCCATGCAGATTTGGGATCCCGTGTCGATTTGGGTTCCACACACATTTGGGATGCCACACAGATTTGGGGTCCCAGATGAATCTGGGGTCCCACGCAGATTTGGGATCCCACGCAGATTTGAGATCCCATGCAGATTTGGGATTCCATGCAGATTTGGGTTCCCAGCCAAATTTGGGATCCCACGCAGATTTGAATCCCACGTGGATTTGGGCTCCCGGATGGATTCAGGGTCCCACACAGATCTGGAGTTCCGTGCAGATTTTGGGTCCCACAGATTTGGAGTTCCCTGCAGCTTTGAGGTCCAAGACGAATTTGGAGTCCCACGTGGATTTGGGGTCCCAGACGATTTTGGGGTCCCACGCAGGTTTGGGGTCCCAGATTTGGGGTGTCTTGCACCAGGAGCCGGGGATGGGCTGCGAGGACGGTGCTGCCCACCCATGGGCGCTTCTCTTTAACGGAGCCACAGGGTCCTGGCCCCGAGCATCAGCCCGAGCCACCTGGTGTCCTCCTTGGTGGGACACGTCCCTGTCCCTTCCTGTCCCACCCCCCACGGTCCCCATGCCTCGGTTGGTTTTTGGACCCCGTGCTCCTGTCCCCATTGTCACCATGGGCACCAGGGTCCCACCTGTAGTGCACAGGGTCCCCCTGCTGTCACCTCCACGGTGACAAAACAACAATTTTGGAAACCAGCCACCCCCTGTGCCCAGAATGAGGTGCCCCCCCTCGCCCCCACTTTCTGCCCTCCCCAGGGTGTCTCCATCCTGTCCCCACCCCTTGTGCTGTCCCCTTGTTGTCCTTGTCCCCAGCCCGCTCGGGGCGGCCGCTGATGCTTCTGCTGTGCTGTGTCGGTGTCGGGGTTGGGGACACTGCGGTGGGGGTGAGCACCGCTCGAGGGGGGCCGCTGCCTCATCCTGCTGGGATCTGGCAGGGGACAGAGGGGGGGGCACGTTCTGCTGTGACATGTCTCCTAATTTCGGATTTTTGCTCCCCGCTGGCACTGGTTGCCCGCAGGCGATGGTGAGTGCCCCCATCCCCCGATCCCAGGGGTCCCGGCCCCGTGGTGTGGGGCTGCGCTGGACCTGGGAACTCTGCTTCTTCCCCACAGTCCTTGGTCCAGTCCAGGAAAGCAGGAATCACGTCCGCACTGGCCTCCAGCACCTTGAACAACGAGGAGCTGGTAGGTGACGGGGACACTCAATGGGGACAGATGGCAGTGCCACCATGGCCACCGGTGATGGGGACACTCAATGGGGATGGAGTGGCAGTGCCACCATAGCCATCAGTGATGGGGACACTCAATGGGGATGGATGGCAGTGCCACCACGCTCCCATCTGCACTTGGGAGCAGTGCCATTCATCCTCCGCCTGTCTCTCTGGGCTGCTGAGCTTGTCCCCATCCATCGGTGACATCGCACCCATGACCGAGGGCTCTGCATGAGTTTCTCCCCCTTCTCTCTCCCCCCCCCTGCACAGAAAAACCATGTTTACAAGAAGACCCTGCAAGCCTTAGTGTACCCCATCTCCTGCACGACGCCCCACAACTTCGAGGTGTGGACGGCCACCACCCCCACCTACTGCTACGAGTGCGAGGGGCTGCTGTGGGGCATCGCCCGGCAGGGCATGCGCTGCGCCGAGTGCGGGGTCAAGTGCCACGAGAAGTGTCAGGACCTGCTCAACGCCGACTGCCTGCAGAGTAAGGGGCTGCCACCCGCGTCCCCGCGCTGTCCCCTCATGGGGTGGCACGGAGTGGGCGGCAGTGATTTGGGATGTGCTGTGTGCATTGAGGGGTGTTGAGTGAGGTGGAGGTGCGCCGGGCAAACCCCTCCAGGTTTGGGTTCCCACATCCGTGCTGAGCTTGGGGAGGTCCCCTGGATGCCATCTATCCCCTCCCATGGTGCCACCCATCGCTACCCTCCCCCAGGGGCGGCGGAGAAAAGCTCGAAGCACGGTGCTGAGGACCGCACGCAGAACATCATCATGGTGCTCAAAGACCGCATGAAGATCCGGGAGCGCAACAAACCGGAGATCTTCGAGCTGATCCAGGAGGTGTTCGGGGTCACCAAGACCACGCACACGCAGCAGATGAAGGCGGTGAAGCAGAGCGTCCTGGACGGCACCTCCAAGTGGTCGGCCAAGATCAGCATCACGGGTGGGCACCGCCACGTCCCTTGGGTACACCATGTCCCTGGTGCTCCTGGCATGGGGCATCCCCCAAAATCGCATCCCAAGAACTGCATCCCCAAATCTACGTCCCCAAATCTGCATCCCCTGGGTGCCAGCACATCTGGGGACACCAACAGCTCCAGGTGTGGGGCAGGCTCTGTGTGCTTCCATCTCCACCAGTGGTGATGTCCCCCCAGGCCCCTCCGCTCCTTGCAGATGTGACCGTCCCCATGCACAAGGACACTTCGTGCCCCAGCCCTCCGTGTCCTGCAGGGTGGCTTTGGTCCCTGGGGGGGCACTGGGGGGGCACTGGGTGCTCAGCATGGGGACCTTGGTGTGGTCGCAGCACTGACTTTGTTCTGTCTGTTCTCTCATGCCATGCTGTGCCACTATGCCATGCCACTCCATGCCATGCCGTGCCGTGCCGTGCTGTCCTGCAGTCGTTTGTGCCCAGGGCCTGCAAGCAAAGGACAAGACGGGCTCCAGCGACCCGTATGTGACCGTCCAGGTTGGAAAGACGAAAAAAAGGACTAAAACCATCTATGGCAATCTCAACCCGGTCTGGGAGGAGAACTTCCATTTGTGAGTTGCCCCCCACCCTGTCCCCTGGGTGGGGGGAGGCTGGGACCTGCCCAGCTGCCAGGGTCAGCTCTGCTTTGGGGAAACTGAGGCTGTGTGTCCCCGCTCACCCCGGGACGTGTCCCCTGTCCCTGCAGCGAGTGCCATAACTCCTCCGACCGCATCAAGGTCCGCGTCTGGGACGAGGACGATGACATCAAATCCCGCGTCAAGCAGCGCTTCAAAAGGGAGTCCGACGACTTCCTGGGCCAAACCATCATCGAGGTGCGGACGCTGAGCGGGGAGATGGACGTCTGGTACAACCTGGGTGAGTGCCGGGCCCTGCTGCCAGCGCTGCTCCGGGGTCTGCTGCTGAGAGCATCGTTTCATTGGGGTCGGGTGTTTGCATGGGGAAACTGAGGCATGGGGAGGGGCCCCATCCCTGTGGTGCTGTAGGATATGGCTGAATCCCTCTCGGTGATGCCTTGGTTGCGCTGTGCCCCTCTGCAATGGGGTGGTTTTGGGGATGCTCCGGGGGTCTCACTCTCGCTGTGCCCCCCCAGACAAGCGGACGGACAAGTCGGCTGTGTCAGGAGCCATCCGCTTGCACATCAGCGTGGAGATCAAGGGCGAGGAGAAGGTGGCCCCCTACCACGTGCAGTACACGTGCCTGCACGAGGTGAGCAGCGCGCGGACCCCATCACCGCGCTGTGCTGTGCTGCTCCCCACCGGGAGCCTGACGGGACCCCGCTGTGTGCCCCCAGAACCTCTTCCACTTTGTGACGGATTTGCAAAACAACGGAGTGGTGAAGATCCCCGATGCCAAAGGGGACGATGCCTGGAAGGTGTACTTCGACGAAACGGCACAGGAGATCGTGGACGAGTTTGCCATGCGCTATGGGGTGGAATCCATCTACCAGGCCATGACGTGAGTCCCGTGCTGCCAGCATCACCCTGATGCTGCTCTGCATCCTCCCTTCCTGCTGCCCCTTGCGCTCCCACCCTCACTGTGCTGTCCATGCGTCCAAAGACCCAACCCCCATGCATGCACCCCAAACTGAGCGGGGGGACCATTTGGGCACCCATGGGTTCCCATTTGGGTACCATTTGGGCACCAATGGATTCTCATTTGGGCACTAATGGGTTCCCATTTGGGTACCACTCGGTTCCCATTTGGGCACCGTTTGGGTGCCAACAGGTTCCATTTGGGCACCATTTGGGCACCAGTGGGTTCCCATTTGGGCACCATTTGGGCAACAATGGGTTCCCATTTGGGCACCATTTGGGTTCCATTTGGGCAACAATGGGTTCCCATTTGGGCACCATTTGGGTTCCATTTGGGCAACAGTGGGTTCGCATTTGGGTACCGATGGGTTCCCATTTGGGTTCCATTTGGGCACCAATGGGTTCCCATCTGGGCACCATTTGGGCACCAATGGGTTCCCATTTGGGCACCAATGGGTTTGCATTTGGGCACCATTTGCATACCAGTGGGTTCCCATTTGGGCACCATTTGGGTACCAACGGGTTCCCATGTGGGCACCATTTGGGCACCAATGGGTTCCCATTTGGGTACCATCCCTCCCACCTCCCCCCAGGCACTTTGCCTGCCTCTCCTCCAAGTACATGTGCCCGGGGGTGCCGGCGGTGATGAGCACTCTGCTCGCCAACATCAACGCGTACTACGCCCACACCACCGCCTCCACCAACGTCTCCGCCTCCGACCGCTTTGCCGCGTCCAATTTCGGGGTAAGTCCGATGGTGCGTAAACACTTCTTCCTTCTTCTTCTCTCTTCTCTTGGGAGGGGGTGGGGGGCAAAAAAGGGTGAAAGGGGCCGTGCAAGGCAGCACCCCGCTCAACGGCAGATGGGCAGTGGGGTTTTGGCACCCGCTCGCCCCAAAATTCACCCCTCTCCCCTGTTAAGGGAAGGAAATTTCCCACTGCCTTCTTGGGAAAAAGTCAAAATTTGCTCCCAAAATCGTTCTGGCAGAAATCGGGAGGGCAGCACAATGCGCTCTGCTCCGTGTCCCAGCCATGCGGGAGCTTTGCACGGCCCCGCACCCATGGGTGCTCGGCTTAGTTTGCGCCGGGGCCGGGTGCGGTGAGGTCAGAGCCCAGCCCCGGTTTAGGGCACAGGGTAGCCAGGGACGGGCTAGCGAGAGCCGTGCGGAGGAGGAGACCGCCCGAAAAGCCTTTCCTTTGCCGTGGAGGGTTTTAAAACCTTTTGTTTCTTTCTCTTTTTTTAGAGAGCCTAAGGCTGGGGCCGCAGGTGCCCGGCCGTGTCGCGTTGCCCCCTGGCACCCGGCGGGTCCGGTGTTAAGGTCCGGCGTTCGGTGCCGGGGACCGCTGCCGTCTCCGGCGGGCGAAGGTTTGCGGTGTCCCCAGCCCCACCTGGGGGGGGGACAGTCCGACCCCCCCAGCACGGATGCACTCAGTGCTTCTCCACCTGGGGCCGAGCTTTGCCTCCAGCCCGGTGTGGGGTTGGCATCCCTTCACCCCACGGTTGGGAGTGGAATTAAAGCCATGAACCACGCATCCCCAGAGGAGACCACCAGCCTGTGGCGTTCCCATCCCCGCAGCCTGGGCGAGGAGCCCCAGAGCAGCCCCCTCCTGGGGTCCCCTTGCTTTGTCCTGGAGCAGCTCAGCCCCAAAGCTGGGGAAACGCAGCTGCTCTCCCCACCCCCTTTTTTCCTGCTGTCTCTGGGGCTGTGCAGCCCGGAGGTGCGACCCTACAACCCCTGCCCCGAGCCCAGGTGTGGTGGCAGGGGGACCCATCCCGCTCCAGCACAGACAGCGAGGGATGCGCTCTGCATCCCGCACCGAGGGGTCCTCAGCCCCACTCTGCCGGGGCCACGCGTGCCCTGGAGCCACCAAGAGGTGCCAGCGAGCCCCGGTCACCAGAGAGCATGGGGTGACCCATGGACACCCCAACGACAGGGCTGATGGAGGCAGGAGGGGTGGCAGAGGGCAGGATGGATGAACAGCAGGATGGAAGGATGGAAGGATGGCAGGACAGGAGGATGGAAGAATGGCAGGACAGGAGGATGGAAGGATGGCAGGACAGGAGGATGGAAGGATGGCAGGACAAGAGGATGGAAGGATGGCAGGACAGGAGGATGGCAAGACAGGAGGATGGAAGGATGAAAGGCTGCCCAGGGAGGTGGTGGATTCTCCTTCTCTGGAGATATTCAAGCCCCATCTGGACGCCCACCTGTGTGCCCTGCTGTAGGGAGCTGCTCTGGCAGGGGGTTGGACTCCATGATCTCTAGAGGTCCCTTCCAACCCCTGCAATTCTGTGATTGTGTGGAGGAAGGAAGGACAGCAGGATGGAAAGATGGCAGGGTGGCAGGACAGTAGGATGCCAGGACAGCAGGACAGCAGGACAGACAGCCGCAGGTTGGGGTGCAGATGCAGGCACAGCGGGGAGGGGGCGGCCCCCACCCCCGTTCCCCCCCTCACCCAGCCCTGGGTGTCTCTCTGCAGAAGGAGCGCTTCGTCAAGCTCCTGGACCAGCTGCACAACTCGCTGCGCATCGACCTCTCCATGTACCGGGTAAGGCCCCGCCGTGCCTCAGTTTCCCCCCCCCCAGCCC
>WBMW01002166.1:453041-474984 GCA_013396635.1 Penelope pileata | reverse complement strand
GGCCGGGCCGGGCCGGGTCGGGTGTGAGGCGAGCGCTGCTCCGCGGCGTGGATTCATTTATTGCTTCGCTGCGTTCCCGTGTTTTTTAAATTATTTTTTCCTTTACTTTTTTTCTTTCATTTTTTTATTTTTTTTATTTTTAAAATTTGGTCTTTTTCTTTAGTTCCTTCATTTTAATTCTTCTATTTTCCTTTCCTATTTCGTTTTCTTTTATTTATTTTATTTTATTCTATTTTTATTTTCCTTTTTATCTCTTTTCCTTTATTATTTTTTTATTTCCTTTATTATTTTGTTATTTTTTTCTTTTTTTCTTTAATTTTTCCTTTCATTTCTTTCCTTTATTTTTTCTTCCCCTTTTAACTTTTTCTTTCTTTTTTTTTCCCTTTATTTTTCTTTTCTTTTTCTTTTTCGCTTTTCCTTTTTTCTTTATTTTTCTTTTTTTATTTTCTCCTTCCATTCATTTTTTTCCTTTCTTTTCTTTTCTTTCCTTTATTTTTTCTTTTCTTCTTTTTTTTCTTTCTTCCTTTTTTCCTTTTTCCTTTTTCCTTTCTTTTTCTTTCTTCCTTTTTCTTTATTCCTTTCTCTTTTTTCCTTTACTTTTCCTTTTCCCTTTATTTCTTCCTTTCATTTATTTTTCCTTCATTTTCTTCTTTCTTTCCCTTATTTTTTCCCTTATTTTTCTTTCCTTTATTTTTTCCTTTTTTCTTTTCCTTCATTTTTTCTTTTTTTCTTTATTTTTTCTTTTTTTTCCTTTTTTCTTTTCCTTCATTTTTTCTTTTTTTTCATTTTTTCCCTTTAATTTTCCTTTCATTTTCTCCATCATTTCCCTTTCTTCCCTTTATTTCTCTTTATCTTTATTCCCCTTTATTTTCCCCTTACCATTTCCTTTTATCTATTTATTTTCTCCCCTTTACTTACTTATTTCCACAACTTCCCATCACTTCTCCACCCCCATTTCCTCCCTTTCCCCATTCCCCCCCCGGGTATCCCCCGTCCCTGGGGGCTTTCAGTGCTCCCCCCATGCTGGGGTTGGGGGGGGCAGTGGATTTTAAGCCCAAAATCACAGAATTTGGGGCAGCGCGTGCTGCGCAACGATGCTGCGATGTCCATTGGGGAGCGGTGCCATGAAGGGGGGGGGACGGGGCTCTGCTCTGCTCCGTGCGGGGCCATGGGCTGTGGGACATGGGGACATGGGGTGCAGGCATCGGGGTGGGGGTGTTGGGGGACGTGGGTGTTGTTGGGGGATGCAGATGTTGGGTTTGCAGAAGTTATTTGGGGGTGCAGATGTTGGGGTGCATATGATGTTGGGATGCATATGATGTTGGGGTACAGATGTTATTGGAGATGAAGATGTTGGGGTGCAGATGTTGGGGTTCAGATGACATTGGGATGCAGGGGGTGGGGATACAGGTGATGTTGGGGTGTAGATGTTGGGTTTGCAGAAGTTATTGGGGGATGAAGATGTTGGGGTGCAGATGCTGGGGTGCAGATGACATTGGGATGCAATGTTGGGTTTGCAGAAGTTATTGGGGATGAAGATGTTGGGGTGCAGATGTCATTGGGATGCAGAGGCTGGGGTGCAGGTGATGTTGGGGTACAGATGTTGAGTTTGCAGAAGCTGTTGGGGGGTGAAGATGTTGGGGTGCAGATGATGTTGGGGTACAGATGTTATTGGGGGATGAAGATGCCAGGGTGCAGATAATGTTGGGGTGCGGCTGTTGGGGAGCGGATTTTGGGGAATGCAGATGTTAGGATGCAGATATTAGGGATGCAGATGAATTTGGGGGTGCAGATGATGTTGGGGTACAGATGTTGAGTTTGCAGAAGCTGTTGGGGGGTGAAGATGTTGGGGTGCAGATGTCATTGGGATGCAGAGGCTGGGGTGCAGGTGATGTTGGGGTACAGATGTTGAGTTTGCAGAAGCTGTTGGGGGGTGAAGATGTTGGGGTGCAGATGATGTTGGGGTACAGATGTTATTGGGGGATGAAGATGCCAGGGTGCAGATAATGTTGGGGTGCGGCTGTTGGGGAGCGGATTTTGGGGAATGCAGATGTTAGGATGCAGATATTAGGGATGCAGATGAATTTGGGGGTGCAGATGATGTTGGGGTGCAGGTGATGTTGGGGTGCAGATGTTGGGTTTGCAGAAGTTGTTGTGGGATGAGGACATGGGGATGCAGATGATGTTGGGATGCAGGTGATGTTGGGATGCAGATGATGTTGGGGTACAGATGTTATTGGGGGATGAAGATGCTGGGGTGCAGATAATGTTGGGGTGCGGCTGTTGGCGTGCGGATTTTGGGGAATGCAGATGTTGGGGTGCAGATAGGAATGCAGATGAATTTGGGGGTGCAGATGGTGTTGGGGTGTAGATGTTGGATTTGCAGAAGTTACTGGGGGATGAAGATGTTGGGGTGCAGTTGTTGGGATGCAGATGACATTGGGATGCAGAGGTTGGGGTGCAGGTGATGTTGGGGTGCAGACGTTGAGTTTGCAGAAGTTATTGTGGGATGAAGACATTGGGGATCAGATGTTGGGGTGCATATGACGTTGGGATGCAGATGATGTTGAGGTGTGGATGTTATTGGGGGATGAAGATGCTGGGGTGCAGATAATGTTGGTGCAGCTGTTGTGCAGATAATTGGGGTGCAGCTCTTGGGGTGCAGATGCTGCAGAATGCAGATGTTGGGATGCAGGTGTTGGGGTGCAGATGTTAAGGATGCAAATTAATTTGGAGGTGCAGATGCTGTTGGGCTGTACTTGATGGGATATGCAGATGTTGGGGTGCAGGTGATGCCGGGGGTGAAGATTATGTCGGGATGCAGATATTGGGGGATTGAGATGTTAGGGTGCAGATGTTGGGGTGCGGATGTTGGGGGATGTGGATGAAGATGTTGAGGAGCAGATGATGTTGGGATGAAGCTGTTGGGGGATGTAGATGTTGGGATACAGATGTTGGGGGGCAAAAGTTGGGATGCAGCTGCTGGGGTGCAGGTTAGGTTAGGATGCAGGTGATGCTGAGATGAAGCTTTTGGGGGATGCAGAAAAAATAGAAAACTGAGCTGAAACTGTGTGCCGTGCCCCAATGGGGGATCTGTGGCTGTTTTGTGCAGCACTTGGGTCGCTTGGATGGGGTCCTTTTGTTTTTGGCTTCTTCATCCCAGTCTCGGTGCTTGGGGGAAGAGGGAAGTGTAGTCCTCTCTGCAGAAAAGTTTGACATTTGGCAGAGATAAGGCAGCGTGGAGACAGTCGCATCGATGTGGCTCCTCTCTGCTGTTCTGTGGGGAGGAAGGAGGGGATTGAGGGGAATGGGCTCTTTCCAACTTCACTCCTGCCCAGAAACCTGCATCAGTGGTGTGCAGCCACAATGTGGGACTCTGCTCCCACGTCACCAACATCCGTTCTCCTGGTGGTGGAGATTTGATCCCTGGTGCATCCCAAAATGGATTTTGTGGCCACTGGATGGATTGTAATGGAAGGCTCATGGTTGCTGCCCCAATTCCTTCTCTTTCTTTGCTCCCCTTTGGGATTTCCAGGCTGGTGTCAGCTTTCATCCTCATTACACCCATGGTCACCCTGTGTTGGAGGTGGTGGAATGGAAGGGTTTGGTGATAAACCATTTCTTTTATTTCCTTCCACATTTTGCACATTTCCTTCTTTTCCATGTTGACTGCATTTCCCAGGGAGGAGGTGCTGGGCTGGGGATGCTGTCCCATTAAGAGATGGGACTGTCACCAGGGCAGAAGGGGACAGTAGCATCTTGCTCCAGCTGCAGTTTGTGCCCTTTCCATATTTCCTGGTGGTGGAGCATGGCCTGGGGATGCTTTTTCCACCAGACTGGGTCTGAACCTGCCCGTTTTTGATCCAAAATCTTCATCCACTTGCATGGGTTAAAATGAGGCTCTTAGGAGTTTGTGCTTTCCCCAAAAGAATAGCGTTGGTACCTGGGTTGTGTTTCTGATGGGTAGGGGATGGCTTTCTTCTTGTTAATTAATGAAATGTCTGTAATAGGAAATTAACAGGAAAAGGGTTACATTAATGAAGTCAATCAATAGGAGATGCTAACGAGCCCTTCCCTGGGGCTGCACCTGGGTGCTCTCGGTGGGAGCTGCAGCGAGCAGCGGGTCTGGCTGGGAGCAGGAGGTGAGCTGACTCCAGGAGTATGCAGGTTCTGTGTGCATCTGTGCAAACGACCCCATAACTGTGCAGATGACCCCATAACTGTGCAAGTGACCCCGTATCTGTGCAAATGACCCCATATCTGTGCAACCGAGCCTGTACCTGGTGGGGATTCCTGCAGCGAGGTGCCCTGGGACGTTCCCGGGAATTGCTCTGCTTCTTGGGCTGGCTTGGCTTGCTTGAAACCAAATCTCTCCCTGCAAGCTGGGGGTGGAGAGGTCACACGCTGGGTTGCAGGGCAGCCACAAACACTGTTATTTAGCAACGGGTGAGGATAAAGCAATGAAATAATCAGAAAGTTATTAAACAACACCCTGCAGCGAAGGCGGCAAAGGAGCAGCGCTCCGTACCTGGCTGCGTGCTCTGTGTTTGTGTAAGCTCTTGGCAGGGATCATGTTTTGCTGCAAAACCCTCTGATAAAAATAGTAAAAAAAAAAAAATGGTTTTGTGAGTTCCTTGAATGCTGCTGGCCTCGGGCTCTGCCACCCTGTCCTGGCTTTCAGTACGTCCCGGCTCTGCCATCGTTTCTGAAATGTGAGCACGCGGCTTTGCGGCACGCACACCCCCTTCCCCGAGCCCAGGGATTTGCTGGAGAATTACCAAGACTGCTAAAAGCATGGGGAAATGTCAGCAGGATGGTGTTTGAGAACTGCCTCCGTGGGGGATTCCCATAGGGGCACACGTGCTGGCCTGGCTGGGGGCTGTCCACGTGTCGGTGGTGGGATCGGGGCCAATGCTTTGCATTTCTGTCACTTTCAGCGTATTTTCTACTACTTGTCTGGTGTTGTAGAGAGTTCTTGCAGCTGAAAATGAGAAAATTCTGAAAAAAAAACCCAACCCCGCAAGGGATTCTTTTTCCCCCAGCTTTCGTTTTGCAGTTCACCTTTCTCTCTGGACTCATACTTGTTGCTGGGGCTTCTGGCTTCCTAGAGAAGGGGTAAAAAAGAAAAAAGAGAAGAGAAAAAGAAAAAAGAGGAGAGAAAAAGAAAAAAGAAAGGAAGCATTAATAATAGATCAAAAACTGAGATTAAGCAGTAAGTCAGCCCTGCCCTACGCTCTCCCTTCCCAAAAAGCAACCAAAGAAATTGCAAATTGCCTTGAAAAAGGGGAGTGGAAACAGTGAAGATCAAACCCCATGTTAAGAATAGATGAAGTGTTTATATTTTATTTAATGGCTGTACACTGCCACCCTCTCCCAAACCGTCCTGTGATTCTGTGAAAAGCTGCCCTGTCTTCAATTTCTGTTTGTGATGAATAAAACAGCAGAGCTGAACTGGAACGGGGAGAATTCCGTAGGATTTGAGCTCTGGAGGCGGATGCAGCGCACGTTGCTGATGGCCAACACTCCTGGTGACTTTGGAGGTGGCTTCCAAAACTCACAGTGCTTCTTGCCTTTGTCCATTTCTGATGGTTTTTGGACCACGTTGGGTGGAGCAGAGGTCTCTGAGGGGAGGGAACCCCACAGGTGCTGTGTAAAATGGAGGGAAAGGGCAGAAACGCTGAGGTGAGCTCATGGGTGGTTCCTCACCAAAGGAGCCTCTCGGCGTGTCTCGGCCTGGAAGAGCGTTCGATCGAGGCTGATGCGTGACGAGACACGAATCTCCTGGAAAGGAGGCCAAGGCATTGAGGTCTTCAGCCCTGGGCTTGTTCTTGTTGCTGTGAACCTTCCAGCTCCTTTGGGCCTTGGTTTTTGGGCCTTGGTTTTGAGCCTTGGTTTTGGTGATGCCGTTGCTGCAAGCCAGGTGGGCCAGCCTCGGCCTATTCAGTCATTGGATATCCTTGGAAAATGCAGTTTGTGGGGAGCTGCTGTCCTCCTGACTCATCCCAAAGGCCTCCAGAGCCAGTGTGGACATCGTGAAGGTTGGCTGTGTGGCCGCGAGTGAGCCTCGTTGGGAGGGCTCCTGCACTGTCCCCACAGGAGACAAGATGGCAACCTTCAGGCTGACCCAGCCTGGCTGTTCCTGTGCTGTTGTCTGTACCCATAATGAGCAAAATATTATCAGGGACATGAGGCACAGCGAAACCTCTCCAGTATCATCCCTGTCTGACACAACCCAACCCAACCTGGGTCATGCCATGGGGATGAAGACCCACCTGTACAGCTGCAGGTCCTTTTCTTGCTAAATATCCCAATTTTAAGGTCAGGTGGTCTCACAGCCCCTAAGACCGGAGCAGGGGAGCTTCATCCATCCCAGCTGGGGGTGGGACGGACGTGGAAGGGGGAGGATGGAGGCAGCAATCCCACGTGGGGCTGTGGCACATGGGGCTGTGGATGTTCCCAAGAGCTACCAGAGCATGAGACGAGGCAACGACTGCCTTCGTGCTGGGAAGCACCACTCCCACATGTGATTAGCATCCTCTCGGGTGTTAATTTATCTTGTTTGTCACCTCCTTGCTCTCAGCTCAGTGCTTTTAAGAGTTGGAGGAGAGTCCATTACCTGCTGGGCTGCCACTCTTCTTGTTTATTCTCCAAGAGGAAGAGAATTAGATGTGCCAGAGCTTGGATTTAGGGGAAAAAAAAATCCAGAGCTTGGAAATGGCCACTTGGATGTAGAATGAGCCTCAACGAGGATGTGTTTTTCTTCCACCTTTTTCTGAGGCTGGGAGGATGTGAAGTGCAGGGAGCAGATGGGGCAAGGTTTCCTTTGTTTGAATTTCAATGTATTCTGAAAGCAGGGCAGTTAGCATTTCTTTTTTTTTTTTTAAAGTTGCTTTGCCAACTTTGTGTGGAGAAAAACAGCTGAAAACCTCACCTTGGTGGATGTGGGACGGAGGCAGGATTGCTCTTATTTACCTGTTTTTGGTGGTGATGCCCTGGGGCAGAACAGCAAAGCCTGGGCTGCGTTCCCTGCCCACTGCTCTGAAGAGCACTCTCCCCCCATATCCCTTTTCCCAGCACCAACAAGATCAGCACGAAGATATGCGATTGAGTCAGCAATGCAGATGCCATCAAACGTCTGCTTTATTCCTCTGTGTGAATCAGAGCAGAGTGTCAGAGCCTCATCTCCTGCACCTCCTGATAACAGCGCGGTTACCTCCGAGGAAACAGAACGTGGAGAAATCCCATTACCCCGGCTGCTGTGAGCACCTACAACTCCTTTGCACCAGCAGTCCTAAATTTGTTGCTGCTCTTGGAGTAGTGGGTGTAGATTTCTTTTTTAAATCCTGCATACTGGAGCCAGATTTAAAAGAAAAAATAAATTGCAGAAGTCATCCAGCATGTGTAAGCACACGTATATGAGCATATAAATAGGAGTGTTTTCTGGAGCACAAACCATTTGCATTAACCCCTGTTAGACCAGGAAGAGCATGGGGATTAGCTTCGTTTGACTTTCCAACCACTCATTTACCTCCAAACTCATCTTAATTTGGAAATTAACATTCCTCTCTTTTGGTTTGCTTTGACAGTTCTATGCAGAAATGAAACCCTTTATCCCCACAGGTTTTTTTCCAGACTTTTCCAGCCCCACGTGCTGGTTCTGATGGCTCAGACCACAGTCAGCTCAGTGACAGCGTTTCCTCCTATTGTTCTGGTTCCCTCCACCACGACGGTTTTCCATCAGCTGCCGCCTTTCTCCTGGTTCCGGGGGAATGGCCGTGTCCTGCGCTGCTGCAGCTCCGTGTTTGCACCCAGCCTGGGAAGGAGGGGAGTATAAACTCACTACAGTGCAGTTTCTATCCCTCTGAAACAGATGAAATGGTGACATTTTGCACAAATCTGGCTGTATTGTCCCCTAGAGACAGAGGGGAATTGTCTAAGAGGCAGTAATGCTGCTCTGGCAGTGGTGGGGGCGGAGGACAGCTTCTCCCAAATCCCTCTTTTGAGCAGCTTGCTTGTTCCTTGGGATTTTTAGACTGTAGACTACAGAGTTTGGGGGATAATAAACATCTGTGTGGTTCCGCATCTGTAGATTTGAGGGAGAGCTCCAATACCCCACGCTACGTCATAAATGTCGCTGCAGAAATGTGGAGAGCCAACATTAGTCATCAGGAGGTTGCACAATAAAGCCCTGGAATGTTTCACACATGACACAACATCTTTCGGCCCAGCTGATGCTGTGCAGAGATCTGTGTGAAAGTTCCGTGCAGCCAGGCTGGAAAAAGCTTTGCTTCCATCTGAGACTTTTTAAGGAGAAGAAAATAGGAAGGAAAAATCACGTTGCATCCCAAAAGACTTTATATTCTCGAAGGCTCCAGCTTGGGGGCTTTAAGGTGCTCCCTATTAAACGGTGCTGGAATAAAATGATGCAAATTAATTAGAATCATAGAATCATTAAGGTTGGAAAAGACTACTAAAATCAAGTCCAACTGTCAACCCATCCCCACGGTGCCCATTCACAGAATCATTAAGGTTGGAAAAGACCTCCAGGGTCACCAAGTCCAACCCCAACCCATCCCCACCGTGGCCACTAAACCACGTCCCTCAGTGCCACATCTCCATGGATCTTGGACACCTCCAGGGACGGTGACTCCACCACTGCCCTGGGAAGCCAAGCTGTCTCCTATCCAACTCCTAACATGAAAAAAGAAGTAAACTTTTGGGATGAGACGAAACATGAGAAATGTTAGTGCCCGGGGGTCCGTGTCCTCGGGGTCTGAGGGCTGATGCTGAGAGCTCTGGGTTGTGTGATGACAAATGCCACTTTGCAGCTGCTCATTTGTGTTCCAGCAAAGGTCTGCTCCAGGTGTAGGTATTTCCCAGCAAGAAAGCTCTCAGCAGCTCTTGGGGGGAATATTCTGAACTTCTTGTGATGCAGTTAGAAATAATTGGAGGGCTGGTGGTATTCTGAACAGCCGTACCCACCTGGGAAATGATGACCTTGGAGCTATTCAATCAAATATTATAAAGATTAAGAGTGAAAATAGCTGAGCTTGTCAGCCACGAGGAATTGTCTTGCAGCCTGGGCTCAAATCCATCACCTGAAACCAGGAGGCTCTGGCAGGGTATTCTTCATTCATCAGCAGAAGGCATCGCAGCGAGATCATTTCGCTGTAATTCATCAATTTCCCCAGCTACGCGATTAAGGAGGGCTGGGAAAGAGGCAGAAGAGAGCGAGTCTGCCTGGTTCTTAAAGCTGAGGACTCTTTGGCTTTCTGAGTCTAGGCTATGTTTGCTATTGAGTTTGCTATTGAGAGCTCCTTGCCTCTTGCCTCTAGGTTGAAGCACGAGAGCTGGTTTCTGGACTCTTTTCTTGCTGTCCAGGTGAACCCTGGGGCTGTTAAAACTGCAATCTCGTGACGGCAGGCTTCCTGCCTCCTGCTGCCAAGGCCAGCCTGCAAGTGGTACTTTTCTCATTGCACTTCCAAGCCTTGTCAACAGTGAAACAGGGACACTTCCACCAGCCCAGGCTGCCCAAAGCCCCATCCAGCCTGGGCTTGAGCACCTCCAGGGATGGGGTGCCCATAAAACCATTCACCCTTGTCCTATCACTATTTGCCCATTTCCATCTTTTTTTTACAAGCCTTTTTATGAACGTGGCATTTTGGACTTTTCCTTATTCCTTTGTACATCCAAGTACTGTTTTTTTTTCTGGGTGGCTATGCCAAAATCTTCAGGCTGCCTCACTGAGTGATCTCTGCTCAGATCCATGGTGCCACTCCCTTGTTTTGGCCTTACGATCGGCATCCGCGTTGTTTCCTTACCAAGTTAAACTCAATCTCATCCAATCTCACCACGCATGTTTGCATCACCCCAATCACTCCTGAACCTGTTGGAGGATTTCAGCTGAGCCTGACGAAGAGAGACAGGTCTGCAGGGGTAATGAAGGTTGCACAAGTGCGTGGAAAGCAGGCAGAGGGACAGCCCAGGTGCTCACTGAGCCTTGAGAGAGCTTGAGTGGATGCTGGGCAGGAATTGTCACCTGTAGCCAGACGAAGCCCCTTGTTGCCCATGGATGGTCTTCCTTGGCAGCAAAATTTGTTCTTCATTTTAATGTGGTGGTGGTTTTGGCCGTAGAAGACACCTGTGGCTCTGTGGGAGGTAGAGCTGCTTTCCTGCTTTTTGTAGAAACCCAACCAAAGTCTTCAGGAAGGACTTGGGATGGTGAATGCTTACTTCCAGTTGGATTTCTTGCAGGCCCTATTGATTTCCTTCAACAAAAGAAGAGAACAAGGAGAATTCTTCTGATTTCAGTAATAAAATACCTCCAGGGAGATGAAGCAGAAGAAACTGTTAACAAGAGGAACAGATATGGCACTTAGGGACATGGTTTGGTGGGCACGGTGGTGATGGGTTGATGGTTGGACTTGGTGATCTTGGAGGTCTTTTCCAACCTTTATGATTCTATGAGTGAGCATAGGGGTGATGGGCTGATGGTTGGACTTGGTCTTGGAGGTCTTTTCCAACCTTAATGACTCTATGATTCCATGAAATTAAAACCAAATCATCTTGTGCTATCCCTTGCGCACACACATACATCCAGGCACCTTCTCACTTACCATGGGCAAACCAAATCAAAAATTAGGCTATACAAATTGGGATGGAAGGAAAAAAAGACAATGAGTCAGCTCTCATCCTGCCTGTTGGAACTAAGGGAAGCCTGCCTGGTGCTCCTGACAGATTTTTGCAGAAAAGATAACGCATCAGGCTGATGACAGCCGTAAGATATACCGTGAGCGGTCTGAAAATTGTCGGTAGGTACTTGAATGCCACTGCCTGCACAGAATGAATTGTAGGTTGAGTCGCAATAATTTCCCTAAAGCTGTGTCTATTAGCATACAAATACCAAAGATGTGCAATCTTTGAATTTTTATCTGCTTCGGCTTGAGAGGCAAATAGGCGCCGTACCAAAGTGCCATCCATTTGAATCAATTGTCACTGCTACATTGTGAAAGGGCTGCATCTGGGTTTATTGATAACGTTATTAAGGTGCTTAAAAACACAAGTGTGTTGGGTTTATTCTCCCTTTAGGAACGTATTGTTGTTTCTAGCATTTTTTAAAATTATTTTTTTCAGTTCTTGTCTCCTCTGTAACGGAGATGCTCTGCATTTCCACGTCGTCTTTCCTCTGGGAGTTTATTGTAAGCCTGAACTTGTTTCATAGCTTTCTTGAAAATTTTCAGGCAATTCCATTTGCTGGAGGAAATATAGAGTATGGAGCAATTCTTGGATTTTTCTCAGGGCTAATGAGGAGGCCCTGCTGTTTGCTTGCCTTTTTTTTTATTTTCTCTTGGTCAGACCACAACTGAAGTGCCAGTAAGCAGCCAAAGCTTCCTCTGCCATGCTATCACTGCACACATTCTGTTTCCTGATCTGCTCTGCCCATCTCTGCCCTTGCAGAGAGAATATAAAATCAGCCTTGTACCCACTTGAGAAATAATTTTATAAATGAGGATTCGGGTTTTGGGGGAAATCTTTGAGGTAGAGGTGCCTCCAAACACCAAGAAAACATGAGGGAATTTCTGCCTTGTGACTGGGAGCCCAGCATTTCTGGCTCGTGCCAAGCTGGTTTTAAAAATCCCCTTTCAGGAGCTGTGGCCGATGACTTCAGCATTTTACCTTTGTTCCCATCTTTAAACAGTTCCTGCACCCGAGGAGGTGGTTGTGGGGATTAGTCATTGGTTTCAGAGCTCTTTGATGATGGCAAGTGGTGTATAACAGCTCAGTGTTTATTAATGGTAGAGCTTAACACGATGAGAATTTGTTATGGCTGAGTTCAGATATCCAGGATGGAGCCTCAGCCATTGAAAGGGGCACTGCTTCCTCGGTCTTCCTGGCCATCCCGTTGATGCCACCCGGTCTCTGGATGCCTGATTTGCATCCCACAAAAAATCCTGACTGCTCCTGGAGCTAGTTCTCCTTCCTCTGGCCTCCTGCCACAGCGTACGCCAAGCTTAAATCTGGTTCTGTGTTTTTGGCTTCGTTCCTCCTAAATGTTTTCGATGTTGTTGGCTTTAACAGATCCCAGTGGCATCTTTTTATGATGCTCTATATTCAGCTGCTTCTAGTGCTTCAAGTACAATAACACTTCTAAAGTTCAACTAATTTTTTAATTACAAAGAAAAAAAATGCACTGTTGTTCTGTAACACTGGGAAAAAAAGAAGGATTTTTCTTAATCTTGAGTTGGACTCGGTGATCCATGGGGGTCCCTTCCAGCTCAAGATATCCTGTGATTCTGTGGTCTTTAAATTTGAATGAATTTAAAACTCGACGTAGTGCTTTCAGTGGAACATTGCTGTAATTGGAAGGGCAGATTATTATTTTTTCTTGCTCTCTAGGGAACCAGTATTTGTATTGATTAAACAGGAGAATTGCCATTTGTTGGACGATCTCAGGGTTTCTGATGAGCTCCTTAAGCTCCTGCCCAGAGGAGTGTTGCTAACAATATCCAGTGGGAAACTGAATGGTGGAAGTGATCTGGGTTAAAAGAAAACGTTTAAGGAAACAGTTTTTGCCATATTCATTTTACTTTCGGATCAGCTCGTCCTTTGCGTGGGAATAGAAATTAATTTTGTTTCAAGTTCTGAAAACCTGAAGACATGCTGAATGGATGGAACTGGTTCTATTTATAGGCTGCAGAATTGCTTTGTACAATAAAACAGTTTGTTTTAATTTAAACTATGTATTCAGCACATTTAGCTTCCTTTTATTTAACTGCAAGTTTTACATGCCGTTTTCCTGCATTCTAATTGTTTTTTAAATTTGTGACATAAATCCGAAGCACAATTAAAAAGTCAGGCTGCTCATTACGAAACTTCGTTTGCTGTTTTTAACATAAAATGCGTTAACTTCTGTAGTTTATTAATTTATACAAATGCACAACTGTAAAAGTAGGACAGCTTTCCTGTTACCAAAGGCTGCTTTACGGAGAAATATGCCTCTGTTGTTCTCCAACAGCAAAAGGCAGCCTTTCATTAAGGGAAAAAAGACTAAAAATACAAAGCAAGACAGGTGAAATCAATCACTTAGAGCTGAAGTATTCCTTTGCATCAATAAATTCTGTTGTCACCACAGAAAAAGTAGGATGGCTGAAAAAGGGTTGGTGGGCAAGTTAGCAATAGTGCTCCTCAAGGACTGGTCTCAAGACTGCTGTTAATCGATATATTAACACATGGAATAGTGGAAATCAATGATATTTGGAGATTACTTCAAACAAGGAATAATAGGATTCTCATGTAAGAAGAATGAGTGTGTCTTAGTCAAGTCACCGTCCTTGGAGATTTTCAAGAAACGTGGAGATGTGGTGCTTAGGGACATGGTGGTGATGGGTTGGTGGTTGGACTTGGTGATCTTGGAGGTCTTTTCCAACCTTAATGATTCTGTGATTCTGTGATTCTCTGTCATTGGCAATGGGGTGGCTGAGCTTCCAGATCCCATGGGCTCAGGGCAGGAACACATACATGGATATCAGTGGCATGGGACATGGTTTAGTGGGCATGGTGGGGATGGGGTGACGATTGGACTTGATGATCATGGAGGTCTTTTCCAACTTTAATGATTCTGTGATTCTATTCTGTGATTCTATTTGCCTGTAAGGGAAAATAGTGCATGTTCTGATACAACGTTGCGTTTCCTCTACTGGAACTGGAATATAATTACCATGCACAAGATAATTCCTTGATGACAAGGATGCATCCTGGGATTGTGATTGCCAACCACGTTATTTCCACTAGTGACAATGGAACATGAGCGCACTGCTGAAGGTGTTTGTGGGATGTTGTTAAAAATGTACTGAGTATTCCTGCTTGACCATGTGGGAAAAAGATTGACCAAAATTCTAAAAGGTGCAGGGGAAGGAGCCTGTGGGAAGTGATCTGCAGAGCAGAGAACAAGACAGTCAGAAGAGCTGGGGTGGTAAGCCAGTGACAAAAACAGGCAGAGAAAAATGATATTGCTGCTCTATAAATACACTGGCGTAAACACCGGAGAGTAAGAAGAGTTATTTAAGTTAGATGAGAATTTGGGCACGAGAACAAATAGCTCTGAATAAGTTTAGGCTGGAAATGAGTGGCTTCAGACCAAGAGGTCCTTGATGAGCCTTCTAATGGGCGTTGTGTAACGAGCTAATGACCTGATGGCTGTGAAGATGGAGCCTGGTAAAGTGTGTTAATGGCATTACACAACGTGGTGTACTTCAAAAGCAGAGAAGGTTTTCATTTAAAGAAATATTTTCATAATGATTCACCTTTGAGTTGGTTTCTCCGTTGCTAATGCACTAATAATGGAACTGAGTGAAGTGTGGAGAGAAGAAAGTGTCCTTTCTGCACTGAGAAAGGCACAGCTGGCAACCCTCGCCCTGTTTTAGTGGTCGATTTTGGCAGCAGGCCTGCACCACGTGGATACACACAGAGATATACAGCTATTCCCATTTAAATCATTTTGGTACATTATAGTAACTTCAGGTCTTGAAATAGATTGCGCTCCAAATGATGACAATTATTTATTATTATTTAACTTTGGTAACGATGCTTTTTAAATAACCTGCAACGCTTATCGGGCAGTAGCGTTTGTTATCGATCTCACCGTTCTCTTTATCGATCCTCCCTGCCTCCCCCTTTGCTAATAATTCCCCAGATTTCTTGTTGCTTTGCTAAAATCCCAATAAATAAGATTTAACGCCGTCTTGTCAAAAGAGACCGGTGATTTTGTCAAGGGCAGGTGCTGAGTTTCTGTAGCACAATGTAACTCAGATCTGATGATGCATTTTACACTCTACTTCCACGTCTTCTATGTTTCCATTCAAACTCTGTCCTCGAGTCTTGTGTTCACAGTTGGACTGGATGATCTTAGAGGTTTTTTCTAACCATAATGATTTTATGATTCTGTGATTCTCGGAGAGCTTCTGGCTGAGGTGGGCTGGTGGCAGTGGTGTGTTGTGCTGCTATTTTTTGAGAATGTCAAACACACTTTGGCACTCTCAAACACAGGCTGGGAAGGTTCATCCCAGCACTTCTAAGCTTATGAATATCATCCCAGCACTTCTAGGCTTGTGAAGATTTCTGAATTTTAGCTTGGGTTTTGTATAGACCTATGAGCAGTCCTTGCCAGTGGACTTGGCGTTTTGGCAGCCTGGAACAGAGCATGCTGAGCTGTTTGCTGTGCTTGCCCCAAGCTGGGAAATGCAGGCAGGCTTCCTCCTAGTCCACCTTAACCCTTTGTCATGGAACCATTGAGTCATGGAGTCATAGAATGGCTTGGGTTGCCAACAGGGCTGCAGCTATTTATTAAGTCTGGGGGCTCGACCGTGGCTACCTCTGATCCCCTGTGTGTTCTCTCCTCTCCTCTATGTGTGCTTTTTCTTTATCTCCTCTGTTCAGATACGAATGGCAGATGGGTTTTGTTCTTTGGTTTCAAGATCTCCTCGGAGCCTTTCAGCCCTTCAACCCGGTCAGCATCACAAACTTTTCTGTTAGAACTGAAAACCTTGCAGACCTGCTTTTATTTTGCTTAAACTGAACCCGTTTGTGGAAAATAGGCTTGGATTGAGTGATCACAAGCAGCTGCTATTCTAACATCCTCCCTATTTGCCAGAAGTCTGCAGCAGAATCACCTCTTGTTTGTTCAGTGACCGTTTCGCGAAGCAGTCTGCCAGCTATTACAGCCAGGACGTAGGGCCCCGCTGTTACTATTTGTTCTCCCTTCTGTATCTGGAATTTAAGACTCCCTTATCAGCCAGTTCCTAGGAGCAGCTCTTTCTCTCTCTGCTCGTTTCAAAAAGCTCTCTGCGCACATCCAGATCTGACGGCGGGTCTCCAGCGAGCCTGCAGCACAATCCCAGCAGACAGCCTTTTACAGCATTTTCCCAAAGTGACTTTAATCCAGAACGATCGTTTTATGCATGCTATCGCCTCGGATTTCCAGCAAGCGCAGATGATTCACTCAGCTCACAGAACCAACTGCAGAGCATTGTCCCAAAAGATTATTCAAGCTGAGTTTGGGGAGTGCACATTTGGGGTTCCGTGTGCGGTGTGCACGCTCAGATCTGACTTTGGTTTGGGGTTTTGAGGGTGCTTTCTGTTTTAACCGTGTGTGTGTTTATTGACCTTCTTTAGTATATTCTGACTGTAATTTCTAGCAGAGCTTTTTCTAGCAGTCGTGTAGGAAGCATTGTCTCCATTTTTCACAACAGCTGAACCTGGGGACAGGTGAAACAGATTGGAACAGGCTGCCCAGGGAAGTGGTGGAGTCACCCTCCCTGGCCATGTGGCACTTGGGGACATGGTTAGTGGGCATGGTAGTGATGAGTTGATGGTTGGACTTGATGATCCTAGAGGTCTTTTCCAACCTTAATGATTCTGTGATTCTGTGAGTGGGCATGGTGGTGATGTATTGATGGTTGGACTTGATCCTGGAGGTCTCTTCCAAACTTAATGATTCTGTGATTCCCTGATAGCTCTCAGTGAGTTCCTGGAGTCTTCTGCCTGGAGCATTCGTGGTGATCTGGCAGGTTCTCAAAGCCCCTCAAATTGTGTGGACTCAAGGGTGAGCTGAAGAACTGGAAGCTCACAGCCTTGAGCCTGGTTGTCTGGTGCAACACAGCACACGCTTCAAACGATGCTTAGTGCTTCGCCGAGGAGGGGCCGAGCTGCTTGTTTTGCAGTCACCTTTAATTTGAGTTTAAATACTGCTGAATGCTTAATTAAAATAGTGCTTTTGGTAGGCAAGAGCGTAATGCCCAAGCTACACTGCAGTTACAGCGTGTAGGTGTTCAGGGATTATGTGATATACAAATGAAAGGATTGTTTCTTTTTAACTCCTGTTAAATACAGTTCAAATTATGGAATATTTAATAGAACAGAATAAGCTGTGGCTCACCAGCTTTTTCATACCAGTGGTTACCAGATGTTTCTGTATTTAGAACCTCACCATCTGTTACAGGGTGGAGTTTGGGGGTAGGGTAGGTATTTGGATGTGTCTTCTTTCTTGGGTGTCTCTGGAAAACTTCAAAGCATCTGTTCTGAGATGAAGGGGAAGCATGGTTAGCTGTAGCACTTAAACAGTTCAAGGGAATTGTACAGAAATGCAGCAGAGTCCTTAGCACAGCAGGGCTGAGATTCCATAGAATCTCAGAATGGTTTGTGTTGGAAGGAAGCTTAAAGCCCATCCAGGCCAAACCTCTGCCGTGGGCAGGGACATCTCCCACCAGCCCAGGGTGCCCAAAGCCTCATCCAACCCGGCCTTGAATTCACCTAGGTGGACTCGATTCCCACACACAATGACTCTCCATGACTCAGAGCATTTCATTTTTTAGTTAACCATAAGAAATGTGATGGAAATGAGGGGAAGGTGCACAAAATTGCTGCAGAATTGCTGTGAGTAGTTACAGACACACAGGGTAGGAAGGCAACACCTTCACCCTCTCGCGCTGTCTGGCTCCACCAAAGCCTGGAGGGACTTGCCATGCTGAAATTGGTTTGCTGCTAGTTTTGGAGCTGAGCAAAACCACATTTGGGTCAATAAGCTGCTTGTGAAAAATACTCACCCGGTGCTAGTAACAGCTTTCAGTCGCTAATGATCTGGGACACGCCGGGGGAGGAGGGAACGCTGCATGTCTCATTACCCAGCCTCTGAGCCAGCTGGTCTCTCACGGTTTATTTGTAACCACCGTCCTCATCTCTCTTAACTTCCTTGTTGCTGAAATACAAAAATTACCCTTTCAGGCATTGTGGTTCTCCTGAAGATAATAACATAGCGTGGTTAGGTATGATTTCATAAGCAGAGCATAATATGGTCTTTTAATGAATTTATCTAGAAGGTTTCTTCTTAATAAAATGTGTGGCATTTGGAGTGTGATCCATAATGTTACATCTTAAAACCTTCTGCCCTGTTTCTTTCCTCATTATTTTTCTTTCTTTCAAATATCTAGCTAAAATGAGAAACACTAATTGGGTCTCCATGAATGAGAAAAGAGACGTTTCTGTTCCTCACGCCCTTTTACTACCATGCGGTGTCCTCCAGCATCCCTGCATCTTGCTAAAAGCTTTCACTGCTTTGATAAAAAAACTTCTTTTCTTATAAACTTATTTTCTCCTGCCATCACAATCTGGTTTCCCTGTGCAGGATGCTGGCAGCTCATTGTCCTTGCTCTTTGGATTCCAGCTGGAGCAGCACTGGGTCCAAACCTGAGCTGACATTTCAGAGGAAAAAGTCTTTGAATTTTATGACTGTCTCCGTTCTTATGCTAACTTTTCCTTTTCAAATATAGTTTCACAACATGCTCTACCCTTTGCTTTGCTTTATGCCCAGCAGTAAGTTGTATTATTACAGCATTTCTTGTGCCCATGGGGTCCACAATGCTTTATTTAAACGTATGAGATGCTTTTGCCTAGCACTGAAGTGCAGCTTTACACTGCAAAGCCTGGCAGCTGCTCCAACAGCACGAGCAGGACCAGGCCACAACTTTTATAACATAAAGTAAGGAAAATAAAAAAAAATCACATCCACTCCAAACTGCAGGGAGAATGTAAATCATCAGAATGTAATTACTTAAAGTGGAATTTGGCCAGCATTCCAGATGAGTTTTTCCTTTCTTGTGGCGCGTGCTGTCGGATACCTGGTGGACAAAAGTGGTCAGAATCTCAGCAGGACTGAAAATTCAGCTGTGTCGTGTAGGTGTAGTTGTTCCATAGGGGCTGGGAGATGTGTTAGAGGTGTGTATTACCTGCTTAGCACCTACAGCACCCCCGGGGCTAACAAGTGGCTGAATGCTATGGAATCTGATAGGACTGTCTGAGGTTAAGAGTGCGGTCTCAAAAACATTCCACCAAACTTGCAGAGTCCGCAGGTGGTCATCTCTTGGTACTGTCTCCTGTGGAAGGGAGGAGAAAGAGGTTAAAAAAAGCTTTGCCAGAAGGCTTGTAGCAGGGAGAAAATGAAAGCTCAGGGTCCTCCCCTTAGCCTGTTGTTCCCTTGAAGAGGAATGGATGTTTTCCTGAGGCTTATTTCAGGCCATGGAAGCATGCCATGGGGCTGTGCGCTGGCTGGCTCTGAAATCCTTAATACCCGCTCGAAATGACTCGGTGTAACTTATAGCAGAGAGGAAACATCAATATGTCGAAAGTGAGGAAAGCTTACAAAGGCGATGAGGGGGGCAAACTGGTGCAGGTAAGGAAAAGAGGTTAAGTGGGGACTCTTCAAACAGAGAAAAGGACACAGAGGAGAGATGGCACCCACTGCATTAAATTGCAGCTGCCGACTGTAGCTACTTAAAAGCTAACATAAGGGAGATTCCCAGCATGAAATTGCACACAGGTGTCTAAATAAGTTGTTCTGTGAGCACGTCACCGAAATGGGGAAATGAACTTTCTAGCACCAATTTGGTAATTAGAAAGCAGGCATTATTTATTTTGACATCGGGAGTACCGGCTGTCACCGCACCGCCAGATACTCAACTCCCTACAGAGCACACTCCCTTATATACCTATAAAAATATGCATAAACACTGCATTTTCCCAAAATTCTATACATATGCAAGACTATTCCAGGAGAATATATGCTAATGTCCTCCCACGCATGCGTTGAAGTTGTGTGGGGCAGCTCTGGGGGTCCCTTGGTGGTTGTTGGGGAATCTTCTTCACTAGGATCGTCTTCATCACCGTGTCGTCGCCATGGGTACTATCTGCTGCCTTCCTCCAGTCACTACAAACCAATCTTCGTTCCTTCGTGTATAAAGCTGGCAAGGCCAATACTTCTTCACGCAACAACAACTTCCTTGTCTTCAGCAGATAGGGCCCCACTATGAGGATACATTTTCTGCTAGATATGCACACACAACACACTTGGAAGATACATTTTCTACTAACTATGCTATAAAATTGCCAAGGCCAGCACTTCTTCACGCTACTTCAACAACTTGTCTTTTTCTACTGGACACACTGTATCGAGCAGAAGAGCTAATGAAGCCAGTTTGCTCCTGCTTTTTGGGTGTCTTTGCATTTTGTCCTGTCGCTGGAGACATCCAGGGTCAGGCTGGGGCTCTGAGCACCCTCGTCAAGCTGTTGATGTCCCTGTTCATTGCAGGACAGTTGGACCAGATGGCTTTTAAAGGTCTCTTCCAACTCTAGTGATTCTATGGTTCTGCACCTGCGTGCTGTGGGAATCAAGTATTGTGTCAGATTCTGCTAAAAGTCACTGATGAATTTTAAAAGAATTTAACAAAGCTGGTGAGGTGCATTAAGGCTTGTTCCCATGTGAACCTGGGCTAAGAATCTGGTACAAAGAGCACAAGGTTTCTCCTCTGCTAGGAAAGAAGGCAGGCAGCCATTCCACGCAGCTTAACGTTTGTTTAAACTTATTCATCACAGCTTACAGACTGCCCAGTAGGATCTGCTTCTTACGTGTGCTCTTGGATATAAGGTTTGAGCAGACTGTGAGAAAACAAAAGCCCTGATAGCAAAAAGGGTGGGAAATGAGGATGTTTGGACGTGGTAGTGTTTGTTGGGATATGCAGAAGGCGGTTGATCAGATCTCCGGGTTGAACAGGGCAAACAGCGTAACCCCACGTTGTGTTCAGGTGCCAATATCCTGGGCAATGCCATAACAATCTTTTACTTTTTCCTGGAAAATATAAAAGAATGTTTCTGAGAGCCTTCAAGTACCTGTTCCCCTCCTTCCATACTCGTTCCCTGCACGTGGGTTGCATTTTCTAGTGCCTCACAACGGGTAGACCTGCTCCCCCTCTTGCCCTCACCGCTTTTTCATCTCAATATAAAAGTAAAGTTTCTCCCTGCATACTTTGCACATGTGTAAATGACTGTTAAAAAGTGCAGAGCGGTGGAAAAGTGGTTTCTTGCAGTTTTAAAGTGCTCATGTTTTATTCAAGCGGAGATTCCTGGAGGCACGCTGCAGTTGCCACCTTCCTGTGGAGATAAATCTGCTTCTTCTGTCAGATTCTCTGCCACTCTGTGTGCTTTGGGGTGACATTTGATTCCCAGAGGAACAAATGCCTATCATGGGCCCTAATATATAGGTAAAATTGAAGTAATAAAAGTATGGAAGCTCTGTCTGACTCGGCTTTTTGGTGTGGTGACGGCTGGCACCACTGCCTTTTTTTTTTTCCCCCCTTTATTTCCCTATTGCTTTACTTTTTCTAATTCTTTTGCTTCAATCACCATCTTTTGCATGGCATTTTTGGTTCAAGTCAGTGTAAATTTTGCATTGCTCCTCTTAACAGCGTAAGTGCTGTCAGCAAGGTAATGCCGTTAAGAAAAAAAAATTGTATTTTACACCACTATAGTATTTAAACCTCTCTCATCCTGATTGAGTGATAATTTGTGATATTAATACAAACTGTCTGGGTTGGGTTTTGAGGTAGCTTGGTACAGAAGGGCATTCTGGGGGGGTATGACAGCGTAAGGGGCGCTGGAGGACAGCGGCCATCATGGCGGCTCCTCCTGAGGAGAGCTGAGGGGGACAGAGGGGAACGCACGTGCCCACCTTTAGGCGGGAAAAGCGCTTCCGCACAGCGCGCATGCGCAGTGGTCGTCGAGCCCCTCTGGATGGGAGGGCGGTGATGCTCCGCCTCCTGCAGCATTTCGGCTCTTTTCGGTAATTTCCGGAGAGAAGTCTCCTCCTTCGCGTTCCCACTCTCCGCCCCTTCAGCTCTTCGGCCGTCTCCGTCAGTGGTTCGGCTCTCTCCGCTCACCCTTCGGAACAGGCCGTTGAGTTCCGCCGTCACTTCGGCAACTTCCGCCAGTTCGGTCGGAAATGGCCGAAGACGTGAGAGATCCAGCGGTTTAGGGGAGAAGACCGGCCGGCTTCTCGGAACAAACCAACTGTGTCCGGACCTGGGGGGGGGAGCAGGGGAGGACAGCCGGAGGGGGGAGG